>JAUZNK010049201.1:0-16144 GCA_035046665.1 Euphysa ruthae
TATGTATTTAAATTTTTTTTGTTTTTTGTTTCATTCTCATTTATTTCTTCCAATTCATTTCCTAATAGGATAGTATTTATTATTTAAATTTTTATTTTAAGAAAGTTTTTATTTTTAGCAAGTTGATGAAGGCCAGTTGTTAAAAGTAGTAAAAACTAATCCAGGAAGCATTTGACTTTGATGCCGAGTACTTCTCAGTGTTACGAGATGTAACTTTGTAAATATAAAAATAGTTATGTTGATTTAGCAGAAAAACAAAAAAAGTGGCAAAAAAAAATTTTCTCTGTAATCACTTATTTGCTTGCAACTCTGAGAAAAATATTGATCAGTAAAGATGCCTAAATGTGTAAACAATGAAAACTTGAATCGCATTGAAACATTTTAAACAACGTAGTGTGATGAAGTGAAGCATAGAATAAATATAACCAGGGTTTGAATTAAGGAGGAACCGAATTGACTTTAATAGTTTTTTTTAACCTGAAAGAAAATATCACTTATATTTATAACGCTCCAAACTCCATAGAAGAAAATGTGTAGATTTGATGGCAAGTTGGAATGCTTGATTTCTTTTGGTTTTAGAGTTGGGTTGGTTGTGGGAGCTTCTTTATTTGAGTAAGAAGCGATTTTACTTTCGGCGTAGAATAAAGCCCGTTCTCGGATATAAGAATAAGAGGGTGATCCAAAAGATTGATTGATATATCAGTGTGATTACTGATTTTTGTCAACACAAGGTTAGCAAGTTCAAATCCAAAAAGTGTTGAATTTTATTTGGTGAGGTTTTTTAAAAAACATCTCTCAAAAAAGCATGATTGGAATTTTCTGAGGTGAGGTGGAACATTTTCAACTCTTCGCGGATGATTTCAGGGAAACACAAGTTATTTTTTAGATCCTGGATGCATCTGGCAATCACAATTTCTAGGTCTTTAGGACCACATAATTCTGGTAATTCTGGTTCACCACAAGATGTTATTGATTCACAAAGCTTGATATTGTTATGTGTTAATCCTCTCTGTGATCAGAAAATTTTTGTACAAAGAAAATTTAAATACCTTCTATGAGGACGATCTTCCATTTCAGTTCTCAGAGTATCAAAATCATTCATAAAGCTTATATTCGAGCCATGGATCCGACTCAATCTCAAAAATTGTGTACTATAAAAAAAAAAAAAAATTAAAAAAAAGAAAAAATATGTATATGTATATATATATATATATATCGATGTACCACCAAATCACATGAATATTGATTGCATAAGCATGAAAAAATGTGTAACGATTACAAATTTAAAAACTAATTTTTACATTTAATCTACTAATCAATATAGACATGGATTCTGCACAAATTAGTAGTGCGGGCCAGATTGTCATCACGTGTACAAAATTTTGTTAAAAGCAATAATCAAATAATCTAAAAATACTGAGGGTGATATTTTTTTGTTGCCACCTGCTAGCACCGAATCATGTCATCAATTTTACATTCAGCAAAAAAAAATCAAAAATTTGAAATATATATATATATTCCATTTAATAGAGAAAAAATATATAAAAACAAAGTATTGAAAATGTTTTGTTAAATTATGAAGCTTTTAAAAACGTCCAAAATGCAGACCAGTATTTTACTCATCAGATTTTAGAAGCTCAACAACATAAGATATTGTTCTAAAATTTTGTATATTAGTAGATATAACTGGTCTCAAGCATTAATAGTAAATTTTAATTGTCAAAGTTAGCATAAAATTTTAAATCATATTAGAGATATATGCTGCTCAATGGACAAAACTTTATCCCACAAATTATTCAATTTTAAGCATTCGCGCGCGAAAGTTTATTTTCCTGAAATTTTCCAAAATTTTGCATTCGCGAAAGTTTATCGCGAAATCACCAAAAATTATTATTATTAAAAATATTATTTTTATTGCTTATTTGTCTTTTTTCTTAATACTTTTTAAACGTTAATAAGAACCAAGCCTTAGAGTAGTAACTGACTTCAACACGAGTGCTTTTTGTATTCTTATCCATCATCAGCCCTTGCTGATGATGGTTAAAGTTGTAATACTGTTTTTCTAATAATATGGAATACGCTAATTAATGACCGAAAGTATGGTGATCTTGTGCTTATAGTTGAATAAATGAATAATATTAGGTACATAAATGTGTTAGTTGAAGGTCATTCATGAAAAATACTTTAGCACGTAAGACGGTAAAAATTCTTTGGAAATAAAGTTAATTTATGAAGTCAATCAAATTTCAGGTTGAGAGTTTTAGTTCTTCAAACATATATATATATTTTTTTTTAATTTTATATTGGTCCATTCGCAAAAGTTTATACTCGCGAAACTCGCGTATAGACTCCATTTGCGAAAGTTTATACTCGCAGATAGACTCCATTTGCGAAAGTTTATCTTCGCAAATGTTTTTCCACTTAAAGTAACTGATTTTTACGCCAATTACATTTATTAGGTTTGCAAATAATATTGAAACTGCAGACACTAATCTCGATAAGAGTAAACTATGCAGGGGGCTTATTAGATAAAATTGGTTTATAAGATTGGTTTGTAACCTCCTATCCCTAGTTTAATAGAGACGCCAAGTTTTATAGATTAAATTGAAAACTAAAGTCACAAAGTGACTGCGGAATACTTTATACTTATAAGCCGCTGCTGTTACTGGAAGCTTTTGGCCGTCACTTTGCAGTCTACATTATACCAACGTAATACCAACGTAACTTTGCTTCCACCAATGCAAAGTCCTTAAAACACACTATTACAGAAAACACTGTTTCAACTTAAATCAGTTTATGAAAATCTTTTGAAAAAAACAATATATATTCAAAAATTTTATTTTGAAAACCTTGGATAATTAGATAAGCATTAAATAAATTACGCACCTTGCATGCTTTCATTGGTCTTGTGAATCTGATTAACTACAGCCATTCAGTCAATGGCCAGTACTATTTTTTCAATCGCATCTATATTCGCTACTTCGTTTTGTTGCACGACTTTGAAATTTAATCAATATGGTGAAGAAGTCCGGCTTTGTCTGTATATGGTAGTGGCTCTCCATCTAAAGAAATCAAGGCTCAAGTGAATGACATGAAATTCATAGTTTCCTAAACACTGCTCTAGATCTATTTCTGGACGTTTGCGAGATGCCATTAGGAATCGAATAGTCAATGACTTTTTTTCTCTTAGCAGGACTACTTTTACCTCGGCCTTTGACTTCATTACTTTAATTTGAGACATTTGAGTTTTCAAATCTTTTCTTTTAAGAGAATACCACAGTGATGTATCACCTCGAAGTCGTTGTTTGATAAAGTATTTGTAAATCATATCTCCAGTCTCCTGGTGGTTTAAAACTTCGTCAACAACATGGTCTGGTAACATTACTTTTGAAACTACATTGAACGCTGAATCATTTGCGAGAAAACTCATATCAAAATACTCCATGATCTCTATAAGCTTCGTCTCATTGTTGCAAACTCCACAGAGAAGCAATCCAGGTAGCTAATAGTGTTGCTCCACATTTGCGACATTGTACGTAACAGTTCATAACCAATTCAGCTAGACAGAATTTTTAACTGTTAAGTGCATTTGTATCTTGAGTCAATCCGACGATTCCGCTGGCGATTTTCATTTTGTTATTGTCTTCCTCCATGGCGTGACTGGAACTGTTGTATGTAAATAGAATATTAGTTTTACTTACAGTAAAGTTTTCATTTAGATAACCCATGTTTTTCTGTCTACATTTTCAAGTTTTAACATGTCAGCTATGAATAGTGGCGTCAGCCTAGCATAGTTAATCTTGGCAAGGGCAAAAAATTACTTGACAAATGAGTTAAGCGATGAAAAATGCAGGTTCCAGAGCCCTTGTCGAGGTGATTGGATAAAAAGAAGCAAACACTCACACTTGTCTACTTAATTTCTTAAAAATTGAAACGGAGTTTATAAGTTTCTAGTGATTTAAACAATCGATCACTGAACGTATTTGTATCATTGGTTTTTTCGTTTGATAAGCTTAATCGATATGTTGATTCTTGTTTAATATTATCTATATCATAAAGCATGTTCTTCATTCAATAAAATTTTCCGCAAAATTGTTTTCCATCAAGGCTACTGATTTTACTAAACTTCAGCAAACAAGCATTTAACTAAAAGATTTTACGGTTAAAAACATCCCAGTAGTGGGGTGGAAAATCTGCCACAGCGTGTAAACATGTTTATTCAAAATAGTTTTTAAAAATGCCAAGAGCATGATGCTCCTCAATTACTTGAACTGCTCTTCGGCTATTTCTCACGTTGTTATAGCAAATTCTTACTAACGGCAGAGGAATGAAACCTTGTGCCATTATTTTCTTGATTATGCTCATGATATCAACATTGTTTCATTGTATTGGCCAGTCAACCTTAAATACATGACGCCACGGTGCTTACTTAAAATGGAAATAACACGCACATATGTCGATAACCGCAAACTTCTTAATTAGAGCAGTTTTAAAATCCAAAACGATGCTTTGAGGTTGCAAATCAACACCAGTTAAATTAATTAATTGTTTTACGGCAAAAATCGATAACACATTTCCCGTTAAAATGCAATATTATCGGATAATGTGCTACCGCTAGCCCACTCCACGTTACTTTCAACTTCTACAACATTGGTTGGTACAAGCGGCTTGACTCGAGCTCGTTCTCGATTCAATGATGAAAACTGATCGGGCCTGGAGAAGCCACAATCAGCTAGTTAATATAAAAACACAGATACGAACTGCGCTATTACTATTTGAACTATTATGCATTGTTATAAAACATACTTCTAATAAATAGCGTTTTGAAGCTCTTTAATTTTTTGATATCTGTAATCTTTAAACACTAGAGCTCTGCCGCTCCCGCTTCGGATTATCATACCCGTTAGTAAACAAAATTAGCAAAGAAAATAATAAATAAACTCGCCTGTATCTGATATTATAATAAAGTGGTTTACAAGCAATTTATCTTTTTCCAGGTAGTGACACCATTATGCCGCGCATGTTTGTTCCTATTCTTAACAACAAAGGCATTTGTTGTTAAGAATAGGGACAAACAAACCACAAAATTTTAAAAACTGCTGTCGAAACTGTTATTTTTAAGATTATTATTGACACAATAATTTGGTTTGGTTAGTTCTGATATTTCTTTTAAGGGGTAGTACAGTAATATACCCTTTATTTATATCAAATGGGTTTTTTCTACTAAATTCACTCAACCAAAGAACCCAACCAAATTGAGCTAGCGTTACATAACGCAATGATTTTTGCTCAAAAACTCAGGAATAACATGGAAAATAAATTTTCGCAAGTGGTGGGAGTTGAACTCATGATCCTTAATCAAACGTCCTACCACGGTGCGAACTCCACCAAAAAGCTAAAATGCAAGGATATAAATAATCCGATGCTAAGGTAAAAATTAGTTTTCAGACACATTTTTAAAAGTTAATTTTGAGACACTTAAGTTTGTTTTAGGGGATTTTAACCCTCAGAATGGGGTTCTAGGGTAGTTAAGGGGCCACCACCTCCCCCACACTTTACTCCTGAAATTCAAGCTTAATATTAGGCCACAAAATTGTAATTACTAACAACCTAATAACAAAATTTAGTCATAACTTTATTTTAAAAATGGTACCCTGTTGCCATGACAACTGCAAAACACTTTTAAAATGACCAAAAATGATTTCACACCGGCGAAAAACTAGGAAAATCTAAACACTTTCATGATATCAAATTTTTAAATATTATCAACATAAGGACTGTCATATGAGAGGAGCAGATTTTTCATTTTCTTACTTTGATGCTACAATGATCAAAGTTCATAATAAAAAAGTTGACCATAAAAATGGAATTCTAATTCGTTCAAACTACAGCATTTATGACGATAAACACCCCCTGAAAATTTCGTAGAAAAAGCTTTTACAATTATTGAGAAATCTTGGTCGGCGCACAAAAAATTAAAGAAAAAAGTTTACAACAACTAATTTTCAGGTTAAAGAATAAAAAAATAACAAAATCTATGCAGTAATATTAAAGCCCTTCTGGTACATACTCTACACTTTTTTCAGATCTTTGGTTGCTATTTCAGATTTCAGTTTTCTCACACGTAGCGTCTATCGCATATTTGGATAAATGCGCTGTCGAACAAGTGCGATGACCCCTACAAAAAATGATTGGTGAGCAATTATCGAAGTTAATATTTGACAGGTGAGCAAATATCATGTAAGTAACTGTGCGCAAATGACGATGAGCAATTATCGTTATTGGTGAGCAATTGTCGGGTGAAAAAATGACTATACACCGATCTATGCCAATCCTTTTCAACAAGTAAAGTTTTAAATCACCTTCGTCTAACATCATGATTAGATCACAAGTTATTACGTTGGAATTTGAAAAGAGAGAAAAAAAAGTTTTTTAACGGAATAAACTTGGGTGGAAATTAACCTCAATCTCTGGAGTACTAAAGTGCTGTAGCTGATATATACGCATATCAAAAAAGCCACTGAGGTTTCTGTTTAAAACTTAAGGGAGAAACACCCTAGAAAGTTGGAAGTTTTAAAAGCATCGATTTTTAACTGTCACACAAAAATTAAAAAAAATTTTTTGTTTAATTTCGTATTAAATTTAATGAGGAATTTGAAACTGAAAACAGAATTTTAAAATCTTCATGGTGTAATATTTATAAAATCGTTAGCAATAAATAATACTCTGCAGATGTACACAGCGAATTTATAAGTATGACGTAATGAAATTATGTTAGAATGAGTGAGCGCTATATCAGTCGTTTTAACCTATCAGTCATTTCGTACCCTAAACCTATGTTGCTGGATGTAAGGAAACAGTATACTCGTACCCTAAAACCCTAACTCTATTCACTTATTAGCTCTAACATAATATCATCACATCATGCTAAAATAGACGAATTTTATCCAAACTTTACTCTATAAAACTTAATAAATTTTTCTTTGTATACGACAGCAAAAAAACGAATAGTGACACCAAATATTCTAGATCTTGACTATAAAGATAACTGAAATGTACACTGAACATTTTAGAACATGAAAATCTATTTTGAGAACAGTTTACATCCCATATTTTCATTCCAAAAAGTATGGCTCCAGCACATTTCAAATAAAAAGCTGTACAAATTTTTCTCCAAGGAACTGAATCATCCAAACACACCGGAACTAATCTTAATAAATAGAACACGCCGTTCTTTTAAAAAAAAAAGTCACTAAAAGACCACATATTTAATTCCTACTAGTAACGACAAAAATATTTAATATACTTATACTTTTATGTTGGTTTTGTCACATCGTCCTGAGTCCTCATCCCCTTTTTTATCTCGCGACTAAACAGATATTATGTTATTTCATCTAATGAATTGTCTCAGATTGGCATATCTTTTAAATAATTTATTTTCAAAAAAAACACTTTCTAAAACTGAATTCAATGGTGAACCTCTAGATCCGTGTAGGTATTTTCCACTAATTTTACAAGTTATATATCTTTTAGTCTATAGCCATGGTGTGTGCATTTTAGAAAAAGATTATCTATCTATCACCATCTCCCAGAAACTTGGTGTAACAGAGTTTATGCGTTGATAGCGAGCGTTCAAATATTCGTTTTGGCCCTACTGTCTCCATACCACCTGCTGATCCTTTATAATTAAACTTACCTACATGCGTGTTCTTTCAATTGGCATATTTAAAAGGATTTCATTGTTCCTATCCATCTATTGCGTTTCCGGCTTATTGCTTCGATATCTAGCATCTTCCCTGAATCAATTGAAATCGCGTTTACAACACCATCGACAAATACGCCTAAATGTCCCACTTTTGACAATTCACTAGCACTTCTTAGTTCGTTAGCAGCATCAATAATTGTCTTTTCAGCAACTTCTTTACAGATTTTTGTAATTTTGGCTGAAGAGCGAGCATAGTTTTTTTGAGTCATCAGATTGGGCATGTTCATAAGGCCGTAAACGTTTCAATACCACAATGTCAATGACCTAAAGATCTCATGGAATAAATCACTCTTTGGTTGACATCACATACTTTCCCACTCATTTTGGCAGTATTAAAATAATTCAAATATCTGCACTGACAAATTAAAGAAAAAGATGAGCACAATTAGCATTTTCGGTAAGGGATACCACTGGAAGTTGGATTATTCATGTCCATGGAAATAAAGCTTTATTTATTAGCTTTATTTTTCATAAAATTTCCTCTATTTTATTCGGAAGTGTAATATACCTGTTATCATGCCTTTTCGATAGGCTAATCGTGGATGAATTATACCCACTTCATCAATAGCTAGTTTCATTTTGAAAGGGTGCATCAAAATTTCTTCTAGGGTTAATTTCCATTTTATATAATCCATTGAGCACTTCTATAGAAAATATAGAAAAATTTTTCCAGGAGCTGCGAGACGCATCTGCAACATCCATACCACCACTGGTTTGATATTGTACCAAATTTCTTATACGAACATCAATGGATGTACTTTATTTTTAACTTTAAATCGCCTAAAATTTTCTTCAATCAAATAAAAGTTAGTTTTTTTGATGGAAACCAATTTGAGTATGATATTTAGAATGTTTTTTTCTCAAGTAAAGAATATCTTTTCAACAACATATGCAAATATCATAAAAATTCTCAACATCAGATACTTTACTAATTTGGTTTTTTTCGAAATGACCTTCACAAATTCATTACATAGTATTTGTTTTATCTTCAATACACTGTTTTTAATCTTGATTACTCTCTTGTTTTGTCTTATTGCTATATTCATTTAAATCTCTTTATTGCATGATGACAGGTAATATGCACTCATGGGTTCAAAAAATTGATGAGACCAACTCATTTTGATTGTACAAAATGAACTTCTGTATACTCCTTCTATATTGCTACTTTAATCCAATATGTATCGGTGATGTTATTTTTCGCTATGTCTACCTTAAATCAATCAATGAATAGCTGTTACTACGCGTTTATTGGTATATATCAGTATTGTTGACACAAGGCGTTGAGAATGAAGTGATTTCAACCACGAGTCTAATCTCGAACCCTTAGTATGAACCTACATACTTTTTCAATCTGTGTCTTATAAATAATAAAAAAAATTATTAAAAATATTTTCTAATAAAATAATTCAAAAATGGCGAACTTCGACTTTAACATCTCGTAGAATCCGGATATCACCTCTGAGAAACTAATAAAAGTAAATAACAATAATAAAAATAAATAATATAAGAATTATGAAAATAAAATAAGTATACATAAAACTTTACATCTTTAAAATCTTTACATAATCAAATACTTAAACAAATTCGGTTTCTATCTCTAATTCATGTGAATATATTTATTTAATAATAAGCCAAGCATATAATAAAATGGTATTTCTTTTTTTACTGACGATTTAGTAAAAATGATGGAGAAAAGTTCTATAGTAAATAAGTGGTAGATGCTTTTAAATTACTTTTTCTTTGGTATAGTATTTATTTCCACTAAACAGGATTCATAAATACGTTCTTATGATGAGAATTTTTTCATAACTGCGATTTTATGTTGACTCAGGCTACCCTTGCTGTACTATGTTACAGTCTCTCTTGATTGTGGTAACAATGTTAACTGAAGAAATACGTAGACCCAAGGACTTTTCGGATGTTGAAAACCCCTAAAACAAGAAAAATAAAATTCATGTAAGCTCAAAGAAGGAAGTAAGTATCCTAAGAATACCAGGTAGAAAATTTAATGAATTATTTTTAAGCCTTTATACGACTTTTGAAAAGCTTCCAATTTATATTTTAAATAACATAATTTGAATTATAAATACCTTTCTTTACCAAATTTCATTCCATTGAAGAGATTAGAAATAATTTTAATCAAGAGTTTCTACATAGTATTACACCATCAAGTACGTGATTACATATTTCAAAATTAAAGGCAGCTGGCAAAAAAATTTTTATTCCTCGCACTGAATTGGCACTGTCTGATACGATTTATTCTGCGCCAACGTCAATTTCCAATTCGAATATTCATTGTCTATTAATAAGAGTCAAGACCAGACATTTTGAAAAGGTTGATATTTACCTTAAAAGACCATGCTTTTCACATGGAGAATCGTATGCGGCATGTTCAAGAGCAAGGTCATTCAAAGCTGAGAAACTGCCTTATAAGGCTTTATTGGTAACAAAACTTATACACGAAACGTGGTGTTTCCACAAGTATTAAAATTTTAACCTTTTTTATATTATATTTACAATATTTATTTTATGTTAAAGGTACCATCATGGTCAAAATATTATGAGACTTATACGCCATTAGGACATTAATTAAAAAAAAAAAAAAAAAAAAAAAAAAAAATACCACAGGAAGTTAAATATGCTAATATATTTAACATAAACTTTTACGACATATAAAACCATTTTACGTGATGCTATTGATTTTATTAAAACCCCTATAGAATTTTCTTTCTTTTAATTTTACTCTGTTTATCGAAGATATTGATTTTACTAAAATTACTTCCTTGGTTGTAAATATGTTTTCAATCGTGAACATGTTTTGCTATCAAAATTATAATATAAAATATATAGTCTGAAAAAGAAAATATTTTACTAAACTTTATATTATTTTTTGAAACATAAAAAGGAAAATAATATTTTTTATACTTGGAAATTAATAATATTATTTTTATTGAATTCGAAAATATACAGAATGAGAAATTAAATTGGTCTCGCCTTAATATTGTTTTTATTAAAATTTATTACAAAAAAAAAACATGTCAGAATATAACACAGAGTAGTTACATAAAATAATTTTGTAACTCTGATTTTTTAATTTCTCTGAAAAATCAAGTAAGTACACAATAACATAGTAGTCAACTCACCTGGTTTAGGCAAATCACTGAATGATGAGGTCATAGAACCATTAACAGGTTTACGTAACCTAAAAGACAACAATAAATAAATCAGTAAAAATCACTATAAATAACCATTCACAAATCTACGAGCTTTTAAAACCTGACCACTATAAAAATAGGAAGCATATGAACTTTCCTGGTGAAAAAAAAAAGAAAACAAGATCTTTTACTCTGCATTGTTGTAAATTGCATAAAATTAGCAACAACATTTTTTTACTTTTCCAAATAATTCAACCAGATAGGAAAAAAAAATAACAAATTTCAACAACTGGTTTATAGATAAAATTATCTTACGGCATTTAAAAAAAAAAGAAAGACAGTTATTTCTAACAGCCTCACAACAGTTAGAAACAAGAAAATATTACAACATATATTATTGGTGGCTTAAAAAAACGTTTTTTTTCTTTTTTTAAAATTGGCATTCAAAAATTTTTCCAAAAATTGTCGTTGGTATGATAGGAAAAAAGAATTTTAGGTAGGTAAAAAATAAATAAAATAATAGTTATGTATATCATAGTAAATAATAGCAATCATAAAAGAATTTTTTAAAAAAAATCAAAGCAAACTTTGACTACTCTTAAGGCGTGGATTCTTGGATCTGAAATTATAAAAACAGAAGACATGCAAAGAAGAAGAAAAAAAAATTTTTTTCTGAGACCGATAACAATATTTTCTAATATGGGTTACCTAATTTGGGTTTTTACTCTGCGTAAATTTCAAAAAGAATCAATATATAAAGATTTGCGAAAGCATGACAAGCTTTGACAAGTCAAAGTTAAAAGTGGTATATCGTAATCAATGATAGAAGAAAACTACAACAGAATTTAACAAATAAAAAATTTTCTTATGCTACCAGTGAATAGTAACAAATAAAGTGGAATAAAAAAATATTGTTTTTAATTAAAATATATTTCAATTTACTTGTTCATAAAACAGTCATCTTTAAAGACATGCAATTAAATATTAGAATAATAATGGAATGTTAATGACTCTTCTGTAACATTTATATAAAATTTTCTGACTACAGTCTATTAAAGTGAAATTAATTCTCATTTGGTAACTATTGTCTCAACTTTATTCTCTACTGTTCAAATATTATTAAAAAAGAAATGAGGCGATACAAAATATGAAAAAATAGGCACAAATCTCGCCTAAAAAATCAGCAAAAAAAACTTTCCTTACTATAAAAAATCTTTCGGGTTAATGCCAAATGAGCTCCAGCTGCAAAACTGGCATTTGCTTTTTTGCTTTCGCAAAAAAATTAAAGACATGATTTTTTTTTTAAATGCTACTAAATTGTTGTGTAATTAAATTAGTGAGAAAAATTAAAACTTTGTTTCACGAAAAAAAATTTTTTTGGACATTTTCTAAAGATTGGTCTTCCAACGCACTAATAAAATTTATAGAAACGACCAACTGGGTAATCAAGGATTTCTGCAGTGAAGTTTTGAGGCACAATATTAACCATTGGGACAAATATCATGAGTCTGTGAATCAGTAAGTTGATTAACTTACTGATTCACAGGCTCATGATATTTGTATAAGTAGTTAATTCTACAAACCAAATTAATAAAAATATAAAAGTATCCTTCATTACCAACCCAAACTATAAAACTTTCAAAGCGAAATGTGACTAAATTCAACTTATTACAGCTAGTAAAAAGAGCAATTATACATACGTTAATCCAGAATATTTTTCATCAAAGTGCTTCTTGAGATCTTCAAGAATGGGTAATTCATGTAAAGCTACAAACTCTTCGCGGCAAAACTAAAGTTAAATATCATGACTGTAAGTATCTGTAGTAGGTGTTAAAGTTCATCCATGGATTGAATAACATAAAAGTTATAATTTTGAGAGAAAAATTATAAAACGTCATCTTAGATCAAACTTGATATGTTTCGGTGCTAAACTCCAGAAACAATAATTTTTTTGCAAAAGAAAAAAAAAGGAAAGATTTGAATTTTGAGTAGCTTTCATAAATCTTAATCTTAGATCCAAAATAACCATCTTTGGTCATATTGGGGTCCATTACCAAAATACACAAGAAGTCCAAAAATCTTTTTATTAAATAAGGGTTATTAAAAAATCAAAAACTAAAATTTGATCTCAAATTGTTGCATTCACAAAACATTTCATATACTTGTTAAATTCCAACCGTGTCAGATTGATATCACTAAAAATCTTTGTTTTAATTTTGAGGAAGACATAACTTAACATCATAAAAGTAAATAGTAATTTACTTACAGTATTAAGTTTCTCTACATCACATGCATGTGTCCAGAAACTGTCATGTACTGATGCAAAAGTCATTTCTTTTGCTTGACACCTCAATGAGGTCATCATCATGTGCGTTGAATCCAATGAATGAACAAAATTAGGCGGAAAGCCACCTTTTTGTTTGGTTAAATGAGGCATTTGAGTGTAATCAGATATATTCTTGATTGTAGAATTTTGTATCGAAATGTCGAATCGTTCAATGGTTTCATTGTGGTAAGGTTGCTTAACTGGTAAGCCAAATGGTGTCACCCAGTCTACGCAGTGACCAGCAAGAGCTATTTGAGCAGCTGAATGTGTCAGCCAATCCTACAAAAGAATATATATATATTATACATATAGTATGCATTTCAATACTCTGCAATAGCAACAGCACCTGCATAATATCATCATAGAACAACATTTATGGAATTTGTTCCTTTATCAATGCTATAGATTTGAATTTTGTGAGAAATAGAGAAATAAATGTCAAATTCTGCAAAAAATTAATTTTCAGAATTTGCAAGAAGTAGTTACTTTTTACTAGTTGCTTTTAGGGCGATCATATCAGTTTTGAGAATTGTAGTACCTCATCAGGATATTCTGATAATCCTTATAATGCACATTAACCATCCCTTAATCCTATATTTGTTATTTCAAAACCTATTTCATAAAATTCATACTTTTTTCTCTCTCCTGCTTATTATTAGTATATAAATTTGTTGTAAGGGTTGAGATATTTACTTTCTTTTTATTGTTTCTTGAAAAAAAAAATGGCCTGCTAGAGTTATTTTTTTGTTTTTTGAACAAGCTTCTTTCTTACTTATACAAACATAAAACTTTGCAATAAGCCAAAATTTTACGAAATCACTTTTGCAAGCAAAGCAAATGAGATTAGACAAAAAAATCTTATGAACATTACCTTTCATTTTCTTTTAAATACAAATGAAAATTTTGCATTATTTTGCCCTAAAAACAGCAGCTACAGCAAATAATTTTTTTGCCAAAACTTTTGGCACCAAAACATAAAAATAAACAAAAAATTAGACCTGCACAAAACAGGTTAAAAAGGTACCAACTAACAAAATTAATGAATGAAAAATTTACAGTTTATGCTCTCTGGAATTGTTTAATGATCATCTTCAGACAATGTTATGTTTTAGTATAAAAGATATAGTATGTGGTGAATACTCATTTAATCAGAATTTCACAGGTTTTGACTAAGACACAAAATAAAGTAATACATAAAAAAGTTTAAAAAATTAAAAGCTCTGAAACAAATCTTTCCAAAGCATAAATTTTTTGCACAGCAACTAAGTAATTTTTTAAATTGTATTGTTATTTCTATTTACTCTTTATTTACTAAAAATACTTATAAAATAAAAAAAAATATTTATTGTTTTAAATTTTATTTATATAGTTTTAAAGAACATAATTGCATATGAATTGCAGTACTGATATTTATTCGTATTCTTCTGGTATCAAAATAATGATAAAATAAGTAATCATTTAATGGTTTGGTGACTATTCTTAAATTTCAAGGTTTTATAATAATTTTTTTTTTTTAATTTTGAGCTAGAGCGCCACATGATCACAGCTGAGTAGCTTAATATAAGCAGCGTAATATCGTCGAATAGCTTTAGTTATTCATTAAAAACAGCAACTTACAGAAAAATTAACTAAAATTACATTTGGTTTAAAAAAATAAAAAAAAAATTTTCGAAAATGTCTGAAGAGGTCATAAATTTTTGCCAACATCATGGAATTTTCATTTATATAAAATGATTTTATAGTGAGTGGTCAATCTTTTCAGAAACAAAAAGTTTCTAACTCATATTAATGATTATACAAGTAGAAAACTGTAACACTCCAACAGTTAAAAGCCTCTCAATAAATGTTTGAGCCTTAATTATTTCTATTAATTGCTGATGAGTTCTCAGTTCAAGCGATTATTGATCTATTTTATTTAACGTTCACGAAATATAATTTCTTTTTTACATTAAATTTTACCAAAAATTCATTTAATTTTTATTCTTAAAAAGTCTTTAAAAGTCTTTTATAAAAAAACTATACGCGGAATCTTATTAAAGACTTATCATGTTCCAACAACCACAAAAAATGTCCATAGCTCTAGCTCCTTCTTTTACAAGCGATAACAGTACCTGAATTTGCCTAGCTGAAGTGAACATTTCTTCGAGACTTTTAAAAACATTTTGTACGATGTAAACCGATGCTTTAAACAAGAGATCATTATCAACACCAAAATCTTTTAACTGCCTTTCAATTTGCAAACGCCCACCCACAAATGTGACACCATACACAACTGTCATTACAGTCTGTTTCACTACTTTTCTTGTCACTTTACCTGAAAGGGAACAAATTAGATTTTAACCATTTGAAATCACAAAACTAAAAATTATAATAATCATAACCTATAATTATAAATTATGTACTAAAGCACAATTCATTAGTAAGCAAATATT
The DNA here is from genome assembly GCA_035046665.1 of Euphysa ruthae. Taxonomy (NCBI): domain Eukaryota; kingdom Metazoa; phylum Cnidaria; class Hydrozoa; order Anthoathecata; family Corymorphidae; genus Euphysa; species Euphysa ruthae. The sequence continues at coordinate 15,679 of JAUZNK010049201.1, forward strand.
TAATAAAATAAAATTTGATTATGATTGTCACAGAATATATACCATCTAGCAATTTGGCTAATTCATCCCCATTGTTCGCATCCGCAAGTCTAGTTTTCTCAACTAAGTGAGCTACTTCTGAATATACATCTTGAGGTTTGTCAGCTGGAATCAAATTCACCTGTCTAAAAAAAAAAATTATCAAAATACATTAAAACATGTTAATTAATATATAAATCTTTGCTGCATCATTCGAGTGATTCTTAGAGATATTTAGATAAGCTAAATATATAATAACACCAAAAACCTGCAAACAACTCTCAAACTAAAATTATGCAATAAAAATAATTTATTGCGCAAATCTCCCTCAAATAATGTTTTATAATGAAATATTTTTAAATTGAAAAGATATAAAACGCATGTCATGAGTTATAAAATTTTATTAAGCGACGTTTCAGGAGTCATGCTGCTCCTATCATCAGGCTAG
>JAUZNK010049212.1:0-16141 GCA_035046665.1 Euphysa ruthae
GTATTTACAAAGAATCACTAATTAATACCAATAAAAAAAATACCTGTTTAAAATTGGACCAATAGAAACAATTATTTCTCGAACTCACCTGCATATTTCACATTTGTGATACGTTTTCAAATATACAAGCGAGAAAACTCCTGCAAAACTATGAGTCTATTCCTACTGCAGTAGATTTTTTACCGCTTTTTCTTTGCTGGTTTAAATTTGAATCTTTATATGAGAAAAACTTATTCATGAACAAGGAATTTAACACACAAATTGATTTAAATAGTTAAAAATCTCATACTCTTCTTGTGTATTGTACATTGGTTGAGAATTATCTTGATGGGATTTTTCGGGTTTAGAATTGTTCAAATAGTAGTTATTTGGTTGGGAATCGTCTGTACAATTATCAGAAATATTTCTTTAGAACTAGCACATTTTACCTTTTAATATGACTGAGGAAATTTTAAAAATTTAACATCCAAGAGCACAAATAAGACAATTTCATAAAAATACGATGTATAGTGTCGAGATACAGCTCTTGAAAGATTGGAGAATTTCTGTATGGCATTATTATATTTCAAAGCAGATTGCAAACTTTGAGCAAACTTCATGGCTTTTCCAAAAAAAAAAATAATAATATTTCAAATGTTAAAAAATGGCACCGTTTGCAAGTGATTTTCTTTGATTGATTAATAGGCTATATGTTTCAAAAGGCAAATATTACTGATTTGCCTTTTGAGACTTGCTCAAGTATTTTCTTTAACTAATTATATCCTAATTATATTAATATATTATATTTATATCCTGTTTGTGAATGAAATTTTCTAAACTTCTCAATAAGAAATATGCATTTCAAAATTTTCATGAGGAAATTTTTTTTTTCTTTTTTTGATATTTTAAAAATGACATCAATTTGTTTTTAATTCAGTGCACAGTTTCTTTAAGCATAAAAAATCTTACCTACTAGTAGATGAATTGTAACAATAGTTTGGAAGGAAATCATAATATAGTTCCCAAAACACATGCAATGTTATTCTTCCATAAAGCGCTGAAACAGCATGGTTTGCCTCCATAAACATATTTTCAAATTTTGGAAGTTCAATATGTTTTGAAAGAAGTATATGAGTCAAACGACATATTTCTATCAAAGTTTCCAACTCCTGAATAAAAAAAAAAAGGCCTTGTCAGCAATGAAAAATTAATTTTTAAACACACAAGCTATTGAGTTATTTAATTGCTCTTTTAAATAAAAGAAGTAAACAATTTTATTGACAAGCATTTGTCTCTTATTGGAGGTATAGTCATGTTTTTGTCAGTAAAAAGTATTTAAAATAAATATAACAGTAAAAGGATATGTATCTAAAAATATTGCAAATGATTAATTAGAACAATTATATTCCCTGTAAAAAGTGTTTCTTCTAGATCCAACCTCTTAAACCACTAAATTTCAACGAAGTTTATAAAAAAACAAATATTTTTTACTCTACTAGACCTAAGTTCTACTTCTTTGCAAAGTCAAACTTGATTGACCAAATTTTTCATCAAGCAATCATCATGATGAACAAAAGACAAATTTTTAAATATTGTTTTTTTTTTTAGGAATAGTTTAAATATATATATATATAGCAAAATACTTGCGGTTAAAAGTGAACAATAATTTATATAGAGTGTGTTCCAAGCTACACTGATGAGCTGTTGTACAGCGAAATACGTGTCTGTAGATTAAATGAATATATATATATATATAGTGATAACAAGACCATTTATATTGGTAAAACTAACCACCACAAAAAATCTACGCCCTCTGTAATCAGTATTCGTATCTTTATTAACCATATTGGTTCCTTGGATATTGATGTAACTAGGAGACCTAGTCAAAGATAAAAAAAATTTTAAAAAGTGCATCGATTCACTGATTGTAATAAGCATCTGGGCGCCTTTTTGCTGAAAATATGTTTCAACCTGATGGTTATAAAAACTCACTTCCTTTGATAAGTGTTGAAAGTGTTGAGTTGGCAATATTTTAATAACCTGTTTCATCAATACATCAATGAAACAAATTATTTTTCAAAATTACCTTCTACCTTGTTTCAGTTCTTTTCTAGGTACGAACAAAACCGCAACTTGGTATTACAGAACACAAGAACACAAATTTTAGGATGTTGCTGGAAATCATTTAAATTTTCGTTACACAAGGTTAATAATTGTGAAATAAAAAACAAAAGTGGAATTGCATGAAAACAGCTTTCTGAATGGAAGTTTTTATGAAGACAAAGTTGTAACAGGTTTTCTAGTGTTACGAGAAAGTTATGCTCAGTCACATGCACGAAATCATTTCATCAAAAAACTTTCTAATTTATAACTTAGAGAGTAATTTAAAAACATCAGCATGAGTCAAATATTTATTCTGTATACATTTTGAGAGTCACCCTGATTCGTCTTCAGGTAAAGTAAAAATAAATTTCTAGAGTTTATATTTTAATTCAGATGCTGATTTGACCAAGATGACCAAAAATTCCAAAATATTAGAAATAATATTTTTTAACAGCATCCCAAATAATTGAGCAACAAAACTGAATGCGGTAAAGTAACTTTGTGCATTCCTATAACAGAAAACTTTGTTTTAAATATAATTTAAAAATAAAACTAATCAAAACCATGATGGTGAGTATTTCTATAAAAGAATTTTCGCTTTTTACTACTGCCTACATTGTCTTGTGATGCATAGTAGTAATTTTCATTCCTTTTTTTTTTTTTTTTTTTTTTTTTTTTGAACACCTGAATTTAACAAAACTATATTTCTACAAAAAAGTATTTATTACTTCTGCTGAAAACTTCTTTTATGTTTGAGATATCACAACAAAACTTTAACATGATCAAAGGGAAACTTTGAAAAGTTAGAATATTTTGTTTATGGCCCATATGGCCATAATGAAGCTAAATTTTCAGCAAGTCATCATATGAGTGAAAATATTTCTTTGGTGATTGCCTCAAAACTTAATAAGAGATTTAATAAGAGAAAACTCCATTTCAGCCTAAAGTTAGAATATTCGGGCTTAGTTAGAAATACGAGAAATATATGTATTTTTTAAATTTAAAATCGTAACTTTTTTACTCAGATTCAAACAAGATAAAAAATAACTAATGAATATGAGAAAGAATTTCATAAAAGGATGGACAGAAGTCATTTAATTACAAGATGTTTTAAAATACTTTACTCTTCCCTCTTTATGACATAACCTTAGAAAAAAAATGGCTCTAACCAAAAAATCAGGTATTTTAACGCAACAGGAGTCCAAGCAAACAATAAAGTTTTTGATCACAACCATGGAAAAAATTCAAGTTATGAAAGGATCTAAACGGCATTACAAAAATAATTACTCACTATTATAGAACATAACTGCTCACTTTCAAATTTTGATATGGAAACATCTAGAGATTTTCTTAAAGATATTGTTAATCTTTGCCCAAGTAATTTATGTAGATCCACAGAGCGCCCAAGAATCTAGAAATATATATAATTTTTACAAGTTTTTCTAAAAACATAATTATAATTAGTCTCTTTCTAACATTAGGCTTTCTAAAAATCAGATTAACTTTTCTGGTAGGAATTTTTAAAGAAAAAGATGAATGGAAAAATTTACATAGATTTTATAAAAAAACCTTAAGGTGCGAAGGTATTTAAGTTAAACAGCAAAATAACATTCAAAAAGGCTATATAAGATGAGCAACTACTGGCACAGACCATGAAAAATTGTCCATTATCCAGATTATATTTTAGCATGATTAGCTCAAACTGCTATTACACTGATAAAGCTATTTTACTGGTTTGTTTGTCAGATTTCTTCTATTAATTAACATTTTTTCTCAAATAAACTCAAAAATAAAAAAATGATTGCTTTAAACTAAATTACATGCTTAGCATTTACTATTTGTTCAATACAAATTGTGCTCATGTTGGAGAAATAATTGATGTGTGTTTAATTTTCATGGGATATGTATAACTAAACTTGAATGATAAAAAGAAACCTTGTTGCCTTCCTTGAATATATTTATAAATGTTTATGGGGGAAAAGGACATAAAGCAGAAAATTTTTCAGGAAGAATTAAACAATATATAAAAGAAAAACACCTGGACATGTCTTTGGGCCAATATAGTACCAAATCTATTCGTAGGAGGGTAAGAAATAATGTCATCAGAAGGCCGCTGTCGTTTTTCATCAACATATCGTTTTTCAAGCTCTGCTCTAAATTTCTTATTTAGATACATACTAAAATAAAAATAATAAAACATTGGCAACCGTTAGTGTTGCTAATATAACCCATAATTAAAGAAAGATGACAAAACAGATGACAAAATATTTTTCAAATTTTTGTATATATGAATATTAAAAAAAAATTATATATATAAATTTTTTTGAAAAATAATCAAAAAACACATTTCAAAATTTTGCTTTTAGGTTTCAATCGTACTATGAAGTAAATTTAATCATCAACTGTGAACTAGAATATTGGATAATAGAAGCACTTAAAATTATTAGAACGTGATCTACTTCATCATGGATTAAAAAAAAATTATAAAATATCCTTTGAAAATATTACCTTGATGCAACTTGTTTATAATGAGAGTAGATATCTTCACTAAGTCGAAACACAAATTGATCAAAACAAAGATTTACCTAGTAAAGTAACAGATGCGAAAAAAGGATTTTATTTCATATAAACGTAACATTAAAATAAAATTGATACATGGTGCACATAAATTGCGCAAGTCTAAAATTTCCCACAAGGAATATCCTAACTGAAAAAAAAACATTAAATATTGAAACAAAAACAGATTAAGATGAATTAATATAATATTATCAAAACTCATTTTTATCTTTTATTGCAAACTTTTGACAGGTGGCTAGATTTCAACAGAAGAATAACTTTTGACAGGTGGCTAGATTGCAAAGGAAGAATAACTTTTGACAGGTGGCTAGATTGCAAAGGAAGAATAACTTTTGACAAATGGCTAATAGCATCATGTATTTTATGGTCAGCAAACTTTAACCAAGATTAGAAAAATATTGATTAACACAACTTTGATAAATTACTAAAATATGACATATTTACAAAAAATTGCAATTGCTATAAACCTGTAAAATCCAGTCAAATTTTATATTCTATGGTCAATTAAACTTTTTTTTAAGAAAAGATTTGCGTTACCCCTGGAATTTAAAAAGTAATAAGAAATAATTAAAAGAGGCTGTTAGATAGCAAAAACTGTGAATTCAACTCTGAGAAATTACCAAAAATATAAATTTTGCCTAAATTAATGTTTTTTTAAAACCTAAACGATGTCTTCTATAGTTACTTTCTAACAAAATTTCGAAGATGTATCATATGAAATTTTTAGATATTGTTAAAAACTTGAAATTTTCAGGTGGTTGCTGCTATGGGTCTGCAGCTAAGAAAAAACGATATTCAAAACGTTTGTACAAGGGCAAAATGATATCTTCAATGTATATTTAAGTACAAAATTTGAAAAAGATAAATGAAATAACTTTTCAAGTATTGATAAAACTGCAATATTTGGAAGAAAAAAAATCGAAGCTAAGAGCCTAATGCTATGAATCAAAAATTTTTGGAAAATTACCATGTCAATTGACTGACCTCTCAATGTCCAGTTACTAACTTCTTATAAAGCTTTCATGAATTAAAATTTCTTGTCTTGTTTGAAAAACAGAAAAAAGTCCAAAGGTATTATGAGCATTGAATATTTTGAGATTTTGTCAACTTATTTCTGAGAAAAGTACTTGAAACAAGCATGGATGGACAGAGAAAAGTTTGTGAATTTACAGGACCTTCTTCCATTTTTCTGCTTTTCTAAAAAAGAATCATTCACTTAGTCTTGATAAAAAATTGAAATTGATACAGACCCATCATTTTGACAGCTGGCTATATTTTTGGATGACATTTCAAAAGTATTGATCTCATGATCTTTAAAAAAAGGTCATGAACCACAGACGCACAGACAGACAAGAATGAATTGAATTGTAAAAAAATGCTGCCACAAAAATAAAAAATACATTAAAATATTTTTTGACTTTAAATATGCCATTAAAATTCCAATCACTAACCTCCGCTTCCACTTCATCATAGAGAAACTGTTTGTTGAACCGCGTTAAAGCACAGTCTGCGCTATCATTATATAAATCCAGTGGAATAAGCACATATCTAAACATAATAAATCACTGGAATAAGAACATATATGGATATACAAATTCAAAAGAAAAAGTGATATTTTATCTTAAAGGTGTTAGACAAAACTATATTTAAAGATAACATTTCTAAAAATTTCAAAATGCATGCTTTAAACATGCTTTAATTTTTTCATGTATTTACAAACTAAACATGAAGAATAAAATTCTAAAAATTTAAATGATGAAAGAAAATTGCTAGGTTCAAAAGTCTTTTTAAAATATCTATTTACATCTCATAATCTTTAACTTCAAACTCACTTCCTTGCTTATTCTTGACTAGAAAAAAATTTTTAAAAATTCTTACTCCATCATAGCAGCATCTTTAGTTTTTAATATATGATCTGTTAGAATCCATGGCATTGACATCTCAATTGGAAACTAAAATAAAATTCATATTCACGCCTAACTTTTGTTTGATCAAAAATCTTGATGTTTCTTGACAATCTATTAAAGTGGTAAAAAGATTTAATTCTTAAGTTCTGAACCATGATCACTTAACTGAAGTTCTGAAGTAGCAATTTTCTCTAAGAAAAAACTAAGAAAAAAATAAATAAAACTTACTTGTATCCTTTTCCCCATTGTAAGCTCAAGGAAAAATTCTCTGAACCAAAGCTGAGATAGATCAGAACATTCTTTCAAAGTCTGACTGAATTTTAACAAGTAAGGGTAGAAAAAAGAGCTTCTAAGAAATGTATCTATAGATGTCAATGTGGCTCCATCAAGTTCTTTTCGAAAACTCTTTGTCCCATGTCCAGATTTGTCAGATATAAGTGATTCTAGCATTGTCCGTAACATATAAAGCTAGAAAAAAAAAAAGTTTTTCACAACCATAAACTTAACCCACTATGTCTAAAAATAAACAATAACTCAATATTTGTATTGGGTCAATGAAGTTGAAAACATAAAATTTTTTGTGACAAATCATTTAATCGCAGGGTTTATTCATAAGGGTTTAAACATACCTGTGTTGAAGAAGGACCAACCGGCCTATTGGGTATATCAATTCCAAATCCATTTTTAGGATCCTTTTCTCCTCTCACAGCAGGGTCTTCAACAGTGGAGTTTGATAAGTCAATAGCTGTGACACGTGCAGCTAACATTACCCTGCAAATAAAAATTATATTAGATTTAACTGACAAAAACAAAACTGGTATAATCAAAATATATCTTTTTTTTTTGCTTTCGAAACCTTCACAGTTAACAGAAATTAATTGCGTCATCATAATTATGTAATACAATGAATGTTTTGCAATTGAAATATTGCAATGAGTTTATGCCATGATAAAAATAAATAGTAAATATAACATCTTAGTATTATTTTATTAGTCTGTAAAATAAACGCTATTTCAAAAAATTAAATGCTCATAGAAGTAACAAAAATGAGATAGCAGAAAGCAATAGAAATGTAGCAGAGAGGTAAATACAAAAGTTGAGAATCCCATCTTAAAATTGTTGAGCTGGTACAAACACAATTTTAGTGATTATTAAATTTATAAATTTAGAAAAATTATCTAAAACCAATGAAAAAAAAAATAGATACAAAACAAATATTTAAGTACAGCTTATAAATATCCTTTGAGAAAAAAACTTTGAGCATTCTATTGTAAATATGGTGTATTTTTGAAGAAATATTCAAAGAGTTTTAAATTGTTCAAATGAAAAGATAATGAAGATGCTTCAAGTCATCAAAAAATAGCATTGAAAAAAATGACTTGGGGAAACAGGATCACACTTGTGTGAGAGCTTCCAGACTAACCACTAATTTATATAGACTTTAGAAATGGACTAACAATGGGAGAGGCTGGAGAATTATACCAGTTAACAACCAAAATTAGAAATTTTTCCTTTCAGCTAAAGTATAGCGATAAATCTAATTTATTATCTATAAAATATTTTAATAATTCCGCATTACTAGTTTATTAGCTCATCAGAATCTCAGCAGAGCTCACCTGAAGACTAACGATACCTTAATGAGAAATTTTAACAGATATTTCAGCAGATAGTTCAATGATTTTTGAGCCTAAAGTGTCAGTAAAAAACATTCACTGAAAAAGTAGATTCACATTACCTTCAATTTAACAGCAAATCTCAAAATCTTAAAAATTCTACTTACGTCTTCATGAGAGTTTTCTTTGAATTTTTAGCGGCTTTACGAAGAGGTTCTCGCATTGTTATTTGTATAAACTCTTGCAGTTCAGCATGAATAAAGTAGCGTATCGCACTGGAGAAAACAGTTTCAAGTCTTGACATGACACCAGCAAGAGCTTTTATCACACTCATTGTCTATAGAAAAATTGATTTTAAAATACTTGAATAGCAGCTAAAGTTTTTACCTTTTAAGGAATGACTTTTAGTTTTCTGTTTATTTTGCTTTTTACAACCTTACAAATGAAATTTTTATGCTGTTTAACAATTTTTGTGTGTTATCTATATTAAAACCCTTATTTTCAAGAAATTATGACATCGTCTTTGGATCATTACTATGAGCCTGATCTGATAGATTAAAAGTTCTTTAGACACTATTTTGAAGATCAAAACTGGTTACCATGAAAAGTTGGCTTTGATCACCTCATTTGGAACTTTGATAAAAATACCACTTCTGAAATATAAAGAAGTTATGAAATAATCTTTAAGACTTGTGATACTTATATCTGCATGCATTTGATCGATTTATGTAAATAATATGTAAATTGCTATAAATTTAAAATAACGTATTAACTCAAGTATATGTTTGAGGCAATTACTAAAGATAGATAATCTTTATTTTATGAGTTAAAAATTTAAATACAATCCCACATGTCAATATGATAATGAAACATTCCGACTCATTTAAAAAAAAAGCAATTAAAAAAAAAATATATTTATAAAATTTTTTTGTAAAATGTAATACAAATCTATTTTCCTGTCTGATCCTGTTTCTGATGGAATACTAAAAATATTATTCAACACATATTCTTGAGAATTATGGAAAAATTTTACCCATCTAAGGAAATATGGAGCTAAAGATTCATTCAAGTTATAAAAAAAGTAAGAAAAATTATAAATTGCTCGTAATCCAGAAATTACCGTATATGGCATACCAGTTTATAATCCAAAATATTTGCTTGCTTGAAAATAAGACTGACATGAAAGAGTTTATAGACTTTATTAGAGGTCAATAGAGCCATTTCTTTTTATAAGAACTACAGAATTTAAGATACTGAACGAATCAGACTTTGTTTTTAATTAGGCATGTTATGCATGAGAATTAAAACTTTTTGACATGTTAGCATTTCTGGTGTACTTTATAAGAAGCAGAGCAATTTACAATGCTTTGTTTGTATTCCCGTTAATGTTAGACTTGCCATAAAGAAATAAAAAAAAATTTTTTTTTTCATTTTTGGCCACTAACTAAACTCAAGACACTTATTTCCACACATTTTTTTTTTTTTTTTTTAATGGTATGGTTGCAAAATTGAAAAAAAAATTAAAGCATTTCGCTAAAAAAAAAAAAAAAAAACTAAAATGCCATTTCAATTAAAAAATGACCATTTTTAGGCTCTGGACAAAAAAAATTGGCTCATAAGACACCTTCTAGGGTAATTGAATACATAAGGTCTGGTCTAATAAAAATTAATACAAATTCACCTGCAAATTGTGATTTACCCGAGAAACATTTAACAATCATTAAAATTCACTTAAAACTAAGATAAATAGGAGTGAACCTAACTACTACTTAACCCTAATTTACTCCTACCTAAAAAAGAAAAACCATTGTTAAATGCACTTTTCCTAACTCGAATTCATTACTTCAATGTTACTTCAAAAAAATTACAAAAGTGATATTTATCAACAAAATAAATTCAAACTTGAATCCAAATTTCATGGTATTCAAATTTTGCTGATTTCTTCTGTCAACATGAGAAAATATTTGAAAAATTTGCTGACAAGTTAAAAAAGAAAAATCCCAAACTAAGAATAGTTATATTATTATCAAAAAACAATTTATCAAAATACTTTGTTTAAATATTTTGTCTAAATGGGGACATCACTTGTTATACATTTTTGAAAAGCTTATCATATAGGCTTTTAGAAAATTTATGTTGGAAGGTCTGAAAGCTTCTTCGGTAAGAATTATTGAATTCCTTTGTAGGGCATCTTTTTTAGGCCAAATTGTACTCTGGAAAAAAATTTTTAAATTTCTCGACATTAAAGTATATGATTAACGATTTTTGATATTTTCTCAGTTCCAGTATACTAGGATACCTAAATACAGCAATTAAAGTCAATTTGTTTATTGCTCTCTCCTATAGAGACATTATTTTGGGTACTTTTTGGCTTTTTCGGAGGATTTTTCTAAGTATTTTTGTCTGTTTGCTAGTTTTTTTAAGATATAATGGTTGAAAGATATATTTTTAATTACGAAGTCGCTTTCTGGTCATGTTTACTTCATTCTTGGAGTAAGAGGGTGCCTATAAGTTTCTCAATTATGATTCCTGGCTCTTCATCACAGAGGGTAAATTGTACAGTAGCTTTTGGCTGTTGATATCAATTTACCAAATTCTTTAAATTTTTCAGTCTGAAAATTATGCTACCTTGATAGATAGATGTTCAAAGAATAGTAGTGATTTGGACACTTCAACAAACTAAACTGAGTTAATTTTTGTGTGGCTCTCCTTCATAAAGGCACCGTTTTTGCTAATTTGCTGTGCAGTTTTGACTAAATTTAGTAACAATAACAATTATTTCAAATTTTTGTGACTTATAAAATCTCAGAGAGTAAAAGCAAATGTTTCCAATCCCTTACGTGAAATCAAAAATTCAAAATAAATATTCATTCTTAAATGTCTTGTTCTTCATCATATATGCCACTGTTTTCACTCTCGTCATCACTACTCTCTTCATCGGATTTGATTTTGACGGTATTGTTATAATTTTTGCAAGAACAAGTGTCGTTACACCCAGACAACAACTCAAGTACCTGAAATAAGAAAGTAGCATCCAGCATCGTTGAAAGCTATTAATCAAAGATGGTCTTTAAACCTTGGAAAAATAAAATTATTAATTATGAATGTAAGATCCTTGACTGTAAGCTCATTTTGAAAACATAATATAGTTAGGTGAGGGCAAATAGACATGGGTCCACGTGGCATTGAACTTGAAAAAAACTCTCATTCCAAATTCGTGTTTACTAATTGGCTCTTATACTATCCAAATAAATTGTACATGGTGGTAAATGGTGACAGGTAATTTTATCAGCCTTCATTGCAATTCAGCTTGTACCATAGTTCATCAACTGAAACATCTCCTTTGCAATCGTACATGTGGCAAACAAAGGAATTAATTTTTTCCAATCTAACAGCATTCGTTCGGTCTCCAAGTTGCATTTTTTAATATCAGCTTTAAAGGCTTCACTTTCCTTCTTCCAGAAAACTCAGTGATAAGTTTCCTGTTGTCATTATATGCACTGATAAACAAATGATAAATACATCAGTGTCAAGACTGGAAATTAATTTTGAACTAGATAGAGCTAGCATGTTTGCTGTGAAGTAGCGTTCGGGTATCTGCCTCTTCATTATTACTTTAAAGTTCAAACACCTAGTGTCTTCTATCTTTATTCAAGGTCATTTCAACAACCTTCTCTGTTTCTAAGGGCAAACTTCTATCTACTAATGAATTGCGCAGCAAGTTACCATTCATGATCTCTTTGTGAACCTCTGGGAAATCTTTCGGAAACTGCAACATGTCTCCCAAAACAGCAGACATATAACATGCATAGTTGATGTTGTCATAGGCAAACGTTTACAGTAAAATGAATTAAACCTCCAAATTTCCAGTGCCCTGCCCTGATGGAGTATATGGTTTTGAGCAGTAGTTCAACCATTTCAAAGAAAGTTATCCAAAAATTTTGAAGTAGTCCTTCAGCCTTTTTCGATCAATTTAGCTCCAAAACATTTCGTGAATTTCCCTCTCAAATTCTTTTGTGTTGATGGCTTTATTAGAAAGTCTTTTATCGAAGATGATTTTTCATAATGAATATAAGTTCCTGAAATCGAATGATTTACGGTATTAAAGCAATAATCAACATTGAATGAAAATGCCTCTATCTCTACACGTTTGTATTCTTGGGAATTTTGACATTTTTCACTATTCTTTGCTAAAGCGCTACTAGAAGTTTTGTTCACCCTAGCATATGAATGATACAAGGGCTCAAAGATCCTATAAAAACAAAAGCACATATAAAACTCATATGAGCTTCATCCAATGTTAAAAGACATTGCAGAAACAGCAAGGCTGAAAAAAACTCAGCAAGAAAATTTTTTGGGAGTTTAGAGACAACATAAACAAATTAAGATTTTTTTAAGTTGTTTAAAGAAACATTCAAAAAACATTTAAGGTAGAGATTTACTAAAAGTTAAGAAACACTCAGGCTGGAGCCCAAAAGTGTGGTTCTTATAAAATAAATAAAAATGTGTAAAATGATTGCAATTACCTGAAGAAGAAACCATTCATGTTCAGTCTCTTGCTCCTGTTCTTCTGCAGTAAGTACATAATCAGCGTCGTCGTCATCATATTATATAACATTTTACTATTACAACTAAAAAGAATAAAACACACATATGATAACTATTGTTTTGGCTTTGAATCAGCTACCCTAAGGTAAGGTTGGTTGGATTTTTAAAAATGCTGCAAAACACTGCAGAATAACCTCTTTGCTAAAAGCAATTAACATCACAAGCTTGCCTTAGGCATGTTCCTCTATAAGGAAGCCATAGGAAACATTTGCTTTTACTTGCTGAGATTTGACAAGTCAAAATTTGAAATAATAATTATATGTATTATATGTTGTTCAAAAATGCACAACAAATTTTTAAAAATGATGCCTTTATGAGGAGATCCACACAAAATAACTTTATTTTGTTTAGTTTGATGAAGTGTCAAAATACTAGTGTCCTTGAACATCTATCAAGATAACAGACTGAAAAATTTAGAGAACTCAGTAAATTGATTTTAAAAGCAAAAGCTCTGTACAGTGCACCTACAGCAATGGAGAACCAGGAAGCACAATTGAGAAACTTATAGGGCACACTTACTCCAAAAATGAGGTACACATGACTAGAATGTGACCTCATAGTTAAAATATATATTTTAACCATTATATCTTAAAAAAACTAGCAAACACAGACAAAAATACTTAGAAAAATCCTCCAAAAAAGCTGAAAAATGCCAAAAATAATGTCTCTATGGGAGAGAACAACAAAAAATTGAATTAAATTGCTGTATTTATGTATATTAGTATACTGGAACTGAGAAAATACTAAAAGAATCATTAATTATATACTTAAATGTAGAGAAAACTGAAAATTCTTTTCCAGAACAGCGCTTGGCCTAAAACATATGCCCTACAAAGGAGTGCAGTAATTTTTATCAAAGACACTTCCAGACCCTCCAACATAGATTTTCAGAAAGCCAATATGACAAAGTTTTCAAAAATGTACAATATTTAATGTCCTTCATTTGATACCCATATGGCTCCAAACCTTTAAGAGTTTATTTAATTATAGGCTTTTGGTAAAGAATTTTTGGAGAGTATTTTATTAAAAAGGCAGTGTGGCCTAGCGATAGCACATTTTTGAAGAATATTGCATTGTAATGGGAAGTGGCTTGGGTTCAAATCCACTCGAGAGTAAAAACTAAAATTTTCGCTATCAATTGTTGCCGTAGCACAAATGGGAACTTTAAAATGACCCATGCCTGATTCGATGATAAGATCTTTCAGATCTTCTTTCAAATTAAAAATTTCATAATGAAAAAGCCCTGAGGGAGAATTTAGTTTTAGGCCATAATTCAAACAATTTCATTGTTTTAGATTGTTGTTTTTTTGCCAATAATATCAAGAGTTTTATCACAACTAAAGTTTGTGATAAAAAAATATTAAATATGATAATGGGGGTAATATTTGATATTATAACTGAAGTCATTGATAAGTATGAAAAGTTCATAATCAAAAATCGATAATCGAACACAATCACAAAAATCATGATGACAAAAAAAATTATTGGGTACTAAGTAGGTTATGTTAGAAAGAAAAATTGACATAAAATAACAAGCATAGCGTTTTGAGGTAGTAAAATTTGTAGCGTATCTTCTCTACTGTTGCTGTTTTAATAAGGGACATCTGATAAAATCTCATAAAAAAATAAAATATAATAAGGAAATGAATAACAGGGGGATAGGAAAGAAAAAAATTTAAGGAGCAGTTTCACAGCAGCCAGTAAGCTCTCATTTGTCCAAAAAACAAAATAAAAGTATTTAAGTAAACCAAACAATTATTACCTGAACAAGAGCAAACTTCTCATTGCTGTCATAATTGTATCTCGTTGCCTAAAATAGCATTGGTTAAATACAGGTCTTTTTATTCAAAAATATATTTTCAATAAATTAATAAAAACTAGCATAAATTAAATTTTAACAGAAAAATCCATTTACACATAAAAATTGAACTTGTTTCAAGATTATATTTTATTATTTTAGCGTCTGATATGCTATCCATTAAAGCATTACAAGTTTTACAACCAATTTTTTGTCTATTTCTTTTAGAATATGAATATGGTTTTATTATACAATTTAAGATTTTTTTTTAATAAGTGTTTATTATTTCGCTAAACCAGTTTTTGTTTATTTGTATGAACATTTCTTAGTTTTATTTTCTTTATGCATATGAATGTTGTGTATGTTGTATTGCACTGTGCTTATGTAATTTATTTAGGGCTTTTTCTATAGACTATGGTTTTAAGTTCTTTTATACAGAAATGTAAGAATTTCAAAAATATATTCAAAAGAAGTTTTAAGAAAAAAGCAAAATAAAAATTCTACCATGAATGTAAATTTTTAAAGTTTAGTTTTCTGCTTTGAAATGTTTTTCTTCAATTCCTTATGGTGACATTTTTATTTCTTTTTATCATTCGTAACTTTTTTTTAATCATCACTTCTGAATTTCCATTGATATTTTATTTATCCTCAACTTTTCAAAATTCGATCTTAAATTTTTTAAACATACATTGCTCTTTTGTTTTCTACCTTTTATTAATAAGCTGTTTTTTCAAAATCTCTCTGAACGGTATTTTCAAATTTTACAATGCTGCTCATTTCTCTACCTTACGGTAACATTTTCTTTCTCATAACTTGATTGAGATTTACCTAAATTTTATTTTATTGCAAAATATTTATTTCCTACCTTGTGGTGATATTACTTTTTCAAGACATGCCTTTGTACTGCTCAATTCTCTACTTTTTAGTGACATATTCTTTTCCATTACTTTTTTTAGCCAATTTTGTGTATACTGTCAAACATTTGTATTGATATATCTATCATACAGTGCTGCTTATTTCTCAAAGGTAAGGTGACACTTTCACGGTTTTAAGATTACAATACTGCTCAATAGTAACATTTTTTTTAATTCAGCATTTCTGAATTTTTTCCAAATTATGAAACACTGCTGAATTTTGAATATTATCAAATTCTACCTTGAACATTAATCTTAAGAATATAATATATTAATCTTTAATTTTCTTCTCTGGTGACTTTTCTCAATAATTTCTTTTAATCTATACCCAAGGATACTGAATCTGCTAGCTTGAAGTGATGATTTTTTTTTTTTATCAATACATGTTTAAGATCCAAGCGCCTTAAATTTAAATCAGAGATTCCTCAAGCTGATACTTAAGATATAAGATAAAGTCTAAAAACAATTAGTGGTATGGAATTATCCTGTAGTTATTGTAATTTTTTGTTTAGGTGAAAGTGAGCTAAGAGCAGAGCTAAGAAAGCGAGGCAAACCGTAGTGGGGAAAAAAACCTATTCTTGTTTAGCGTTTAGAACGGTGTCTCTGAGGAATATGCATCTCAATTATTAGTTTTACTATCTC
>JAUZNK010049223.1:0-16140 GCA_035046665.1 Euphysa ruthae
TAAACATGAATAAAATATAATACATCATGTTACAAAAAGATAAATATTGTGTCAAATTTAGATATGCGATTGAAAGTAACTCAATAGTGATGGCTAAACAAAGGAGTGACATTTGAATAAATTTGAACTATATGTATATACTTAGTGAGCAACAAAAAAAAATCCTGGATACAACAATACAGAACTTGAAAGTGCAAAAATTACAAGTTGAAATGACGAGAACAATAACTCATACCCCTAACTCCAACCTGCCGGCACCGCTTAGCCTAAACAAAACGAGCAGAAACTATAAGACAAAAGGTTACCAATTATTGAACAATTTTTTAACCAAATCGTAAAACTGAAATATGTTCCGTTCATGTAATGAAACATTACGACCACTTTTACTGGATGTTTGAGAACAGATATTAGCAAGATAGTTTAATGATTTATTCCATTCAGCAGGCAGTGCATTATACTTAATAGAATATAAGTAACGTTATTAAAGTTAAAAACGGTTAACAGCCTGACGTGTCAAGTAGTTATGAAACATACAACTTTTAATAAAGAGGTTTGAAACAGCAGGCGGAAGTAATAATTTCGTTAGAGTCATAAACAAACATTGTAGCAATTTTGATTAGAGAAGTAAAGGTAGGAATGCGAAATTATAAAAATACAGCAGAAGTATCAGATCAAAAAGGTTGAAAATTTATTATTCTAGGAGAGAAGCGTTGAAGTGGAAGTATCTTATCAATATGATGGCCTATTGACCCCAGACCTGATAGCAGTAATTTAAATGAGATTGGAAAATTGCGAAGTAGAGAGACTTAAGAGTGACTTTATCAAAACAATGTCTTACTTTACAAATCATGCTATTAGACTTGGTAAATTTCTTACAAAGTTCATTAGCATGAGGTTTCCTTGAAAGATTATATTCAATTAAAACTCCAAGATATTTTATATAAGAAAATGGAAAAATACGTTTACTATTAAGCTTGATTTTTATATCAAAGATGGCTAATTTCCTTTGATTCTTGATTATGATGAATTCCCTTTTATCAATGTTTAAAGATATAAGATTAGCATTTAACCAATCAGCTAAGCCACAAAAATTGTAATTAACTTTCTTACACAACAACTTTTATGACTTGTTGATACATAACAAATTAGTGTCATCAGCAAAATGAGGAACAATTGAATGGTTTATTTAATGACTTAAGTCATTAATATGAGTTAAAATTCAAGAACAAAGCATAATGTTCCATAATGTGAAAAGTTTTTTGAAGATTGATAAATATACCACAAGCAAAAAGACCATTATCAAAAGCTTCTCTTATTAGTTCTGTTATACTTACTGGTGAGTGAGATGTAGAATGTTTAGCACGAAAACCAAATTGAAGATCATTTAGGCAATTATAAACATTAAAAAAAAACTATAGAGACGAGAGTACATAAGTTTTTGGAGAAGCTTGCTGATATTAGATAAAGAAATATAGGTCCATGATTATTGCAGTCTAACTTCGTCCCTTTTTTAAAAAGTTGTAACACCGATGATGATTTCAATATATCAGGAAAAACATCAGTTTCAAAAAATAAAAAATTAAGCAAATCAGAGAGAACTCTCATTTTTAATTGCTTTCAGAATATTAACAGGTATGCTATAAGGTCCTGATTGCTTTCCAGATTTGAGGTTATCAATTAAATTCGAGATTTCAAAACGGTTAGTTGGAGAGATAAAGAAGGTATGTAAATTTGGCTCTTTCATATATTTATAAAAATTGGTATGAGAAGAATGAATTTTAGATTTTTTTTTTTTCAGCAACTGTTGTAAAATATTGATTGGAAGTTTCTGAGATCAATAAAGAATCCGTATCATATCTTTCTTTGCTAACAATATCTTTAGCTCTCAGAAACTTATTATAACGAATGTGTCGTTTTCCATGGTTTAAATCTGCGTTTAAAGCTCTTAATACTCATCTTTTTAAGTTGGTGTGTAAAGCTCTGATATCAATAAAAGCGACTAAAAATTATTTCAATTAACATTTAAAAAAACGGACAAAAATTTTCTTTATCAAAGTTACTAGTGTTTCTCCTATAAATATTATGTTGACGAGTAACGAAATTTTTATTTTATTCATTTCTGGAAAGATAAAAAACTGCGTTAATGGATGATTTAATGTTACAAGAATTAATTTTCTTGTCAGTGCAGTTAAAAGATGTTAAATTTCTTGACCTGAAAAATATTCTAGTAGGGAGAGTGATATGAGGTAAAAAAATTATTGGAAGTAATTAAGTTAAAAAATTAGAGGTATCCGCATCAGTACAACATTTAGTTCGATTAATATTATGATCACCTAAAAGGATAGCAGATTTGTTCCAAGAGATATTTTATCAAATAACGGTGCGAAAAATTTATCGTTGAGTTCATTTTATATGTATGGATGTTTTTAAATACATCCTATGATGGATGCTTTTAGATTTCTTAAGAGAAATTATTTCGATGAATACAGATTCAAGAACAGAAGATTTATACATCAATAAGTCAAGTATTATTGGCTTATAATGTAATAGTTTCGAAATTTATAAAAGAGCACCTCCACATGAAAATATATACGAAATATATTATACATAAACAAATATACATACAAAATTTGTTTTCAAATATTCAACGCTGGGAAACTTTGTCAAATATTGTTAAATTAAGTGTTTTCAATTGTGTTGTTTATATTTAGATTAGTGCTTTGACTGGAAAGAAGAAGAAGAAAAAGAAGGATAAAGAACAGACTCCAGAAGTTCTGCAAAACGTGATTGACGATGAATCACTTGCATTGTATGAAAAAGCCAAAGCAAAACTTGAAGCAAAATCAAAACTCTATGAAAAAATGCACTCTGGCGAAATGGAAGATTCAGAAGATGTATTTGGGGAGACTAAATTTCTTGTTGACTTCCAGCAGAAATATGCTGACGATAGTAAAGATGAAAATATCACTTCAAGTAGCTCAAAAACTTTATTTGATCTAAGTGAAGAAAATCGTGAAAAACTGCGAGAAAAATGGGAAAAAGAGCAACAAGATCTTTTAAACGGGCCTGTTCATTATGAGAATCTTAGGTACGATGAAATTAGGGATTTAGGTACAAGCTATTATGCTTTTTCAAAAGATGAAGAGACTCGAGAAAAACAGTTAAAAGATTTAAATAAAATGAGGGAAGAAACAAAAAACATACAAAATAAAAAAGAGCTTCTAAAACAGAAAAGAAAAGCTGCATTGCAAGAGAGACTTAATAAAGTTAAAATGAAAAAGACTGGGATGTTAGTTACAGATTGTAAAGAAGAAAAATTAGATAATTTATCTGCAAAATCAGAATCTAAATCGATGCTAAAGGAGAGTATTAGTTCTAAAACAGAACCCTCTGGTGAATCATTGCATGGTATTATTAAACAATGTAGAGGTCAGTCGGAACCTCTTGCTAGGGAATGGGACAAAGGGAAGGAGGCAGTCTTTTTAAAGCAAGAATTTGTGCCTCCTGTTAATAAAAAAAAAAGCTTAGCTGAAAATTATGAACAAATGCTGAAAAAGCAAAGAAATGAACGAGACAATGATTTTGCACCTCCGGCTTTTTATTAAAATTCCATTTTCTTATCTCTAGTGTAATAGATGTTATTTGCAGTTGAAATATTTCAGCGATTATTTTCCGGCTTTTATCACATTTCTGTATGTATTATGCAATTTTACAATCCTTCATCATCACTGTTTAAAATTAATTATAAAACTTATGGAATTGAGAGGGAATTGTTTTGATGAAATAAAAGTGCTTCTGAATTTGTAGTAAAATTCTTTTTATTAAAAAATGTTTTTTAAATTTATTGAAATTGAAAGTAGTTGGCTTTATGTGATTAATGAACCAGTAGTATATCAGAGTGTTTTGATATATGTTTGGAAATAGCATTTCCAATATGAATTTAATGCTTTTTTCACATGAAGGATTGTTGAATATTTTGAAAGTTCTGATGAATGGCATTAAAATCTTTTCATTTATAGGCAAAACATTTCTTGTAGCATAGTGGCGACGTTTTCAAGCTATGTCAGTTATATCATCAGTTTTACTTTTGCTTCCATTAAATTCATTTCTTGAAAAAACTTTTAAACAATTCGTTCAAATTTTGCAGTGGAAAATACATAAAGGTTAAATTGAAGTTTTTAATTTAGAGTTTTTTTTTTTTTTTTTTTTTATTTGATAACAAATTTTTATTTTTAATAGATTTACTGAGATTTCTACTTGCCTTTAAATCTTACTCTACTGCACGGGCATGTATTCATCACACAAAAAATGATGTAGTGGAAAAAGATTTTAAAATATAAACAAACATGCTCAATATTAAATTTTGACATCTTGATGATTAAAAATCAGAAAATAATCCGGGTGTTCATATGACTTGCGAAATTATTCTTTGTTGAATGAAAATGTTATATTTAACGTTGAGAACGAACAAATTGCCGAGACAATATTTCCAGATAGTCCCACGTGGCGGGACTTGGAGTACTTAAAACGCGTTGCATTACGCAATGAGTTTTGCTCAGAAGCTCAGAGATAACATGGAAATAAATTTCCGCCAGAGATGGGAGTCGAACTCGTAACCTTTCGCTCCGGAGTCAAACGTCCTACCACTGTGCCAACTCCGCTTTGAGGATTCAATTTTTAAATATCTAACAAAAATACAGTTTAACAAAGAAAACTGGTTTATTTATTTTACCAAAAATTATCTTTTTATTTTTCTCGGTGTTACTTAAAATTTATCTATTTAACAAATATTTTAACAGAATTTACATCTCGGCATATTAGAAATGTGTCCTTTTTATAAATATAAAAAAATAAAGGATAAATTTTAATAATGATAAAATAATAATTATATGATATTAATAAAATAACCTTAATAATAATTATATCCATAATAAAAAATTTTGATAAAAAAAAAAAAAAAAAAACTTGCTTAGCAACCTGTTTTTAATAAGTGCGTTGCAGTAACTTTGACCCACACTTTAACTTGACTTTTGATGTTTCGACTGTGTAGCTGTAATTGCACGTGCGCCATCCATGATTTATAGTAAAGTAGGTAATGAAAACCAAACATGTGAGACCTTCCAGGGCTTAAAAAATAGACATACGATCGTATGCCTATGGTTTTCTTTGCGGAACTTCGTACACACACACACACACACCATTTTTAGGTTATAATTTTATTTTATGTAAATATTTTATGTAAATAATGTTTGTTATTTTTTTTTGTTAAAAACCTACATAAAGTTAAATTTACCATTCATACTTTTAGTTTACCAAATCCAAATATAAGACTTCTGTATTATACGCAACCAATATGATTCAATCTTGTCACGCTAAAGTTTCTGTGGTCGAACAGTTATCATAATTCGTGTGAATAACCTTTTGATACTAATCTAGTAAATAGAACATAAGCAACAAAATGGCGATAAGATCATTTTAAAATGAGCTTGGTTCTAAAAAACAACAATTGATTTAAATGACGAATCACAAAAAAATAAAAAAAAAACCAATGAATACTCGTTCCTTAAGTGGCAGAAGCAGTTTTTGTTCTGGGGAACTCACAATCAGACGCCATGTGATGGAATAATCCGATTTCAAGATTGGCTAGAAACGCATTTCCGAAGATAATCGGTGATGAATATTGAACGATTAGAACTAAATATATTACGAAAAATATTCATTTTTATAGAGACGTTAAGCAACAAATAGCTGACTTTAAAATTATTACTAGAATAAAAAAAATTATTTATTGTAGCAAATATACATAAATTTTCTTAGCACTTAAATGTTTATATTTTAAGGTGTATTATGGATGAAAAAATTGAAAAAGAAAATAACGATTACTTATGATCTCAAACAAACAGCCTGGTTGTGAGGTACCTAGCAAATTTCATAAAACCATGAGCAATAAAATAAATTAAAAGCAGGAAGAATAGTACACACTCCCGAGAAATGTGCTTAACTTTTTTATGAGTGATGGAAAGAAAAACAACAGAACAAAATTAAAGTTGAGAAGACCTGCGGACGAAAACAAATATGTTTATACTTTCTTTACAGTCCAGGTGTTTAAACCCTACTTAAAAAGACCAACTGAAGTAATAATAATAATAATTAAAAAAAAAAAAAAAAAAACGTTTTCAGGCGCAGTTGATATCTAAAAACATATTTTCTAAATAAGATTATATAAGTTTAATCTTTTTTTAAAATTAAGTCGTTTTTTTTTTAAATCTCTCATTTGCTATCATCAAATAAAATTTTAAATTGCTATTAGTAACATCCCACTTAGCAAAAGCTTCATGTGATATGCTTTCAGAGAATCGAATGTTTCACAATCACTATTTGTGAATTATCGGTTAGAAATTTTGCTTAAATTATATTAAATTTATTTTATATATAAAAATTTTTTCCATCTTTCATCAGAGTCTGGGCGCCCACACTTGTATCAAAATGACTCTTGATACGTCGCTGGAAGGGCTCACGGGTTTGGTCAGGTAACTATTCTCTCTATCTGATAATCAAGTATTAAAGTAGCTCATTAAAAAAAAAAAAAAAACATTTTGAAAATAAAAAAATTTAATGCAATAGAGAGATTTTTTAAACATTCTATTTTTAGAAAGTATGTCACTTAAAACGTAATATGTTTTTTCGCTCTCGTCCACAGCTCTTTTGAATTCCATTGTAATTCTATTGTTTATCTTTCCATCTCCTATCTTTTTATTTAAAATTATTGTTCATTTCTCAGAAGTGTGATTTGTTGACACAATGCAGAAGTGTTATGAAATCATGAAAACGTCGTTCAACAAATTAAAAATTTTGTGGGTTTTAAACAAGCTGGAATATAATATATGCCAACAACAAAGTGATGCAAAAAAACAAGCATTTAATAAAATATATCATTTTGTTTTCGTTTTGGGCTTATGTTGTCCATTGCTATTGTTAGAAATAGTTGTAAATACAATTATAACATATAACAGTTATACCATCTTTATATCGCCAACTGTTAATTAAAGTTATGTTGAGATACAATGGTTCATATTGTTGCTGAATGTTATAAGCACGTGGTTCACTTTAACACCTGTTTTAATTATCTAAAAAATTTTTCATGGTTGATTAAAATATTGTTTTCAATAAATTTTTATTGTGCAATATTTCATCTAAAGTATTTCGGCCCTGGCAGACAAACAAAAGTTAAGACATTTGAATTGCAGCTAAGTACTGGTGTTTGGGGTTCACCATTTGAAATGTCTCCCAGCTTGTTCTGCTCACGTAAAAATAGTGAAATTATCTATCTAAATAAATCTGTACAGTGTATCTGTACAGTGCCTTAAGTAAAAAAAACAACAACATGAAAATAGGCACTTCAAAAATTCATACACTTAATATGGAAAAAATTGTGCGTGTGGTGTTTAATAATATTTTTAAATACCCGTACAATTAAATTTGTAAATTTTAATAAAATATGGTAGCGTACTCATTTTAAAAAGAAACACCTGTATTGTTTTCTAAGTACGACTGTATACTCCTCGAAAAAAACATTTTTTGAGGCTTGCTTTCTAAGCATTTTTTTCCTTTAAGGTTTGGAGTGAGTTCGTTTTCTTTGAGATACGTGTGTGAGATCATTATAAAACTTTGAATATTTGAGTGTTTCAGAACAGCATTTTTAGGTTACTTTTTTACTTTACTCTCCTTTACTACTTTTACGAGGATTTTGGATAAGTTTGTAAAGGGGAATGTAATAAGGAATTTAGTTGTCGTTAAAACCATTTTGTAAAGTATGAGTTTGTGAGAGATTCATTACATCTATTTTAGGGAAGCTCTGAAAAACCTCTAGCAAATTCAGAAAGTTTGATAACAGTCTTCAGGTTTTATGATAAAGTTTCATTCCACACAAGTTTTTTAAAACTCTAATTGGTCAAAGGGTTAGTCTCGACGTCCCCACATAAAAGAATAAGTAATAAAAAGATGCATCTTCTCGAGTATCAAATTTTTGTACCTACAAAGTAAACATGTAGTAAAGTTATCATTTTCTTCTTAACATACGCTTGTCCTTCTCAATTTGAGGCTTACTCCGTTGGGTTGTGGTATTTCTTCTTCTCAATACCAAAACTTGTTAAGACGATGCACATTAGCAGAATGCTATCTGCAGTATGTTCTTGAAAATAGCTGTTATTGATAAAGTTAAAAATTTTTTCACCATGTTTAAGCCCATTTATGTGTATTGTATGCATAGTATGTGGATAAACCCTGATTATTTATTTTTCATCCCCAAAAGAAAATTTTTTATTTGTTGAAATTATTTCAACAATACTTTTCCAATTTTGAGAAATGTGTAGCAATAACATGTTTATGGAGTTCAAAAAAATTGATTTTATGGCTATCTAAATTTATATTTATGTTATTATATTATTGTATGTATGTGTTTTTTAATAATCAATCCATTCAATATACACACACTCATTCAAACATCAAGCACTTGTAACTTTCAAAACTAACCAAACAAAAGTACTTAAATTTACCTGGCAAAATTGTGGTTTGTTTTCTGTTTTTTTTGTTTTGATGTTAAATACAAAAGGAAGATTTTTGTTTTTCCTTTATGTTTGAAAGCCAAGCTTTTATGATTTAAAAATACCGTTTTTAAGTTGTGACATTCTAAAAATATTTTGATAAAATTTATATGACACATAAAATTAATTTAAAGGAAATTTATACAAGCTTGCTTCTTATGGGTAGTTGTCAAAAGAGACAAATTAATTATTACTTGAAATTTATATTTAAAGTTTATCTAATTAATAGAATAATGATGGATTGGGAATTTATAAAGTTATCAGCTATAACTATATGCTTCTCAATGATATTACGATCAGCAGTATCTTTGAATGCTTACTCGGGTGCAAACACTCCACCAATGTATGGTGATTATGAAGCCCAAAGACATTGGATGGAGATAACATATAACCTTCCTGTTGAGGATTGGTAATTGTTTTATATATTTTTCTACATATCAAAATTACAAAGAACAAAAATATTTCTAATTTAGTTCTGCATAAATGTAGAAATTATTATAATCAATTTCACGCTTTAATTTGAAATATTTCCTTCCTTATACTTTATTGTAATCAAAGAAATTCAGAAGTTTACCCATGTCAGGTTGTAGCCTAGTAAGGGCTTTACTTAAATAAGGTTGTGGGTTTGAATCTCACAGATTTCATTAATTTTTTTTCTTCATTCAAGGTTCAAAATGATATTAGTATACATTTGGTTTCTTTACACTTGATCAAAGAAGTTATATTAAAAATTGTTTAAAGAATTCAACTAACTAAGGCTTGAAATAAGAATTTCATTTCTGGCTTCCCAGGAATTTGTAGTGAGAGGGATTATCATGTCAAAGTTTAACATGAAGTTAGGTTTTCATGAATGAAAAGAGATGATTTTAGATTTTTCGAGAAAATTGATGCTTCATTTGCGTGCATTTTCTATATATTTTGTGATTTCTCAAGGGCTGATTACTAACTTTAAATTTATTTCAAAGTTTTATACCATGTATGAAATATTTTTTTATTCATTTTGCAAATTTTGGTCTTAAATTGACATTTTTTTTACAGGTACAATCAAACTGCAGATAATGACTTGATGTATTGGGGACTTGATTACCCTCCTTTAACTGCTTACCACAGCAAGTTATGTGGATTTATGTAAGTTTGATTTCAATTAGAAAATAATTATAAACATGGTAAGCTCCATATCCTATATTATTCTAGAAAAAGTATTTATTGTATGGCTTTTTTTTTGTAGTTATTAATGTTGTGCATGTCATTCATTGTAAGTTACAACTCTGTATGCTCTTTTGGTACAAAACTTTTATAGCTAAAAGTTTATAAGTAAAATTCTGATTTTCATTGCTTTTGTTTTATTTGTTTCATTGGTTTAGATTTGTAAAAATTTGTAATTTTAAATTTGTTTGTGGCAATTTATATGTTTTAAATGGTTTCAAATACTTTTAACCAGTAAATATTTGTTTGTAGGTACTCTGGATAAAAGCAAACAAATGATTTTACAGATGGAATTTTTTTATTAAATTTTCTGTTTATTATACATTTCGATGAACAATTTTATCATATCTTGTCATTTATTATATAAATTGATCGAGGATTTCATGTGAAAAAATTTTTAAGACCATTTATTCCTCTCTGAAATTTGTTAAATAGACAGGACCTCTTGGCTCGTGAATGCATTCTCTTAACACTTTGAAATATTCTAAATATTGTAAAAAGATCAGTATGTAGATATAGGAAATAAAATAAATTAATGTTTAACATTTGTGACTGTTTAGTTAATTTATAATTTTCTTTTTACAAGATGTTTTCGAATATTTAGAGGAAGACTTGTTATATATTTTCGCACCTGTAAAGTAAAAACTGTTTTTGGCAAATGATAGATTAAATTTTGGTAGTTCGACCTAAAAAGAGTTGTTACGAGTCTGTATACAGTATGTTTGAAGCTTAAAGTATCCTTTAAAACTATCACAGGTGTCTCCATCAATGCATTTTCGCACAGTTTTACAAGCTTTTTTTATCAGATTGTATATTATTGGAAGAGGTTTTAATGTTGCTTTGATCGATTCAGCACTTCTTTCAATTGATTTTGTTGAGTGACAGTGTATTTTAGGTGAACAGTCTTGTTATATGCTAGAATGGAAGGATTTTGGACACATAAACTTGTATTTAAATTTAAAGTTATATATAAATGTCAAACTGCTATCTAAGATATTTCCAAGATATATATTTGTTGAAATTGTTTACCATTGCTACCATTGTACAAAACTTTTAGTTTTTTATGCTTATATATTATTTATATTATTATTATTATTATTATATTTATATTATATTTATATATTTAGTCGTTTGCTAGTCCCAAAGAGTAAACTCTCTGTCTTACCCTTTTTAAGGTTAATCATATTAACATTGAATTCAAAGAAGGGATGCAGTTTACCTTGCCTTAGCATGTGAGTGTGGTTAAATCTAAATTTCACATTTTTTGGAATATTTTCAAATCTGTTGTTATAGAGCTAGTATGATAAACAGTGATTGGGTAGCTTTGCATAAATCAAGAGGATATGAAAGTTATGAACATAAACTATTCATGAGATATACAGGTATGGTATGGTAATGAGAGACCCTTAGTTAAAATTTCTTCAAATTTATACTTTCATTGTTTTAACTGATGCAATCAAGATTAATTTATACAATTTTAATTTTGAAACGTTTGTTTTGTTATTTACTTTATAGAGTTTTGATCTTTGAAATTTATTTGCTTCATGAGACCAATTCTTGGAATTTTAGGTCATATTTTTAAAAATTACCAAGGGTTTTTTTAGAATATTAAAAAAAAAAAAAACATTGATGCCTATAGACACCTATGGGAAGTAAAGTCATTGTGTCAAAAAATAAATTTTTGGAAAAAAATTAATATTGCTTATATAAGTTATGATTATCATATTTCTTTTTTTAAATGCATTGAGCTTAGAATTTTGTTTGTGTAGGACATTAAGTTTTTATAGCCAATTAAAGCCAGCTAGTATACGTGTAGAAACTGGTTTGCCATATTTCTTTGTGTGTACATGATTGATATCAATGTGTATCCATTTCTAGTTAAGTTTAACTATTGTTGGAATGAAGGTTGTTTGCCTAATATTCATGTGATAAAATTATGAAAACTTTTTAATTTGTATTTACTTTACACAAAAGAGCAATGGCATCTTATAGCGATTCTAGCATATAATAAAACTTTCATATAAGTTTATTTTTTTCTAAAAAACCGATGGTGAACCTGAATGATATTTTATATTTGTTTACCTTTAGTATTTATTGCTGATATGTTGATCTATTTTGTGGCAATCATTTGGTTTTATAAATTGGTGATAAATAAAGCATCCAAACATAAACAGGTTAATAAATTAGTTTTGACATTTTGATTATCCTAAATGATTGATTAAGCTCCCACTCACAAACAAAACCCCTATTTAATAAATCCATCATAGGCGGGATCTTTTGACCAATATTACCACCTGCTCGTTATGAGGTCTGGGTCCAATCTATGGCACCAACAAGAAAAAGAAAATCGTAGTTTTTTTTTTTTACTTTTGTGAAAATTTTATACCCTGATTGTGCTTAAGTATATTATGCTTAAATTTTAGATTTTTGGAAATATTATTTTAACATATTGGGCATTTCAGCCATCTTGAAGTTTTTGTGCAGCCGGCAAAGCATGCCCAAAATATTGACATTTTTTTGATCTTTTTAAAGTAAGTTTTGCTTTGAATATTCTAAAAGTTTTTGTAAAATTTTAGGAAACATTATTTCTGATATATTGAGCATGTTGGTCGTCTTGAAATTTTTTTTTGCCAGGGCAAAACCCAGAGAAAACCCCAAAATTAGCTTTTTATTTGACTTTTCAAAATGTTACCCTTCTAGTATGCATTACATTATTAATTCATATTTTTGAGCATGTCAGCTACCTTATTTTTAAAAATTTTTCTACAGGTGTACAAAAATTTCTCTTCGTGTAAACTTAAGGAGAGTTAATATCTTAAGTTTCATGGCTCAGTTAATCGTTGCTTGCTTTAAGTAAATTATCTAGGTCATATTGGATTACTGATAGCATTTGCTAGGGAAGCTTATTTGACTAGAATGTGCTTATTAGAGGATGGTTTCTTTATTTAGGTATAGCATTACACCGATAAAGGCTACTATGTATTTGCTTTTTTAATTTTGATTTATAAAAAAATTACAAATTATTAAATTATTCACAAATTTTTATTTTTATTTTAGCCCTTGTTGTGTTGAGCATTTTTTAAACATAATCAAGCAAGTTCTGTCATTTTTATTAATTTCTCTTTAAAATATTCATGTTAAATATATTTTGAGGTTTGCAGAGCCAAGCTAACAAAAAATAAGCGAACATAAAATTATTACCCCAAGTAAACATAATGGATCTAATGAACTGGAAAAAAGAACAGTGAGTTATTAACTTGGGTATATATGTTACAAACCAAGTAGGAATTTAAACCATTGGCGTGAATAACACAGATAGTTCTTCCTAAGTGTGTTTGTATCAGAAATTGAAAAAACTGCATTATACAAGTTATATCAAAACATCTAGGTATCTTTTAGTAAACTCAAAATTTTTGCCACGTTTGTGTGTGTAATGTTTTATTCATTTTCAAATTTTCTGGTGCTGACTTCAGCAATAAAACTACAGACTATCGCAACATATAGATAGTAGATAGAGCCGACAAATTAATTTCTCTTGAAGTTTTTCTTAAAGCCACATAACCTCATGACTTCATATTTTTCCTCTAATGAGAACAATAAAAAATATGATGTAGTTTTATTGTTCTAGATCTCGAGACGATTAAAATTCACTGCAGTAGCAGTTGTTTACGATCGAGATCAACTAAAAAGTTTTTAAGTCGTTTGTTCCGTTATAGCGCGCGATTTAAAGTTTTTTTAAAACCCCTAAAGATCCCAGGAGTTCCATCATTTAACCAGCTGACCAACTGATTTTGATTTTAAATGATATATTCTATCGTTTTAACGTCATGAATAGACTTCAAAAACATTGTGTGAAATTAGCAGAAAGAAGCTCTATTAGTGACTTTTATGTTAAATATGCGAATTGTAAATATATAATATGATATTCATTTTAATAATTTTGTACAAAAATGCTAACGATAAAAAGTTACACGTTTATGTTAAAGAAAACGTTGCATGTTACCTAGTACATATGGTTATCAAAGATAAATAAAATTTGTAATCGTTTCTATCCTCAGAATGTCATCGATCTCATTATTTATTATATGATTATCATGAAAGAATGAGAATAAATTTTATTTAAGTTAGTGGCAATACTTATGCTCATGACTAGTGAAAAACCGTTTTTATTTTTTTAATAGCAGAAAATATAAATTAATATTTTTTTGGGTATTATTTATGATACACTCTACACTCTATTTCATTAGATTAGGTCTGATCAAATATAGTAAAATTGTCTTTTATAACAAATAAACATACAAACAATGTTAAGGTCGGAATGCAGGTAAGTTATCAGGTACTGTGCATTAGTACTAATGCTAAATTTTAAGACAGTATACTGTCTGAACATTTTGTAAACTGTTGTTAAATTTGTAGCGCCCGAACTGTGCAGCATTATACCGAGTATCATATATCTGAAATTTAAGATTTTATAATCAATAAGTAGTTTACTATTAACTTACTTTTATCGGCTATCTAAATTAGATCTTTTTGATGTTCTAAAGATTCAAGTTCTAAGTTCAAATAGTTTGAAACAATTTTATTGACAATCGTTACCTGGGTAAATGAAGATAATTACTTTTTTACAACTACATAATTACATAATTGCAGATCTGAGAATGACCTTCCATTCAAATGTTCTGGAGCACAATAGCGATTGGTTTGGAGTACATCTGAATTCTTAACAAACATTTAGCATATATGGACCATATACAAAGCAATACACTAGAATACGTATAAATACATATATAAATTTTTTGTGCGTGGAACCGTCTTTTATTGCAATACGCATTATCAGCCAACCTAAAATATAATTAGATTTGTTTCAGGTAACTCTGTTTTTAAGGGATTTTAAAATCAGTTCAAACAAGCAGCCACAATGAATATGTTGTTAAAAAAATACTTTCCATTCAACTGGCCTCTGTTTCTTGGTAACAAAGATCTATTTTCTCTATGAGGTGTCATCTGTTATGGCATCTTGTTAGGTTCTTGAACAACATTTTTTTGTTTGACAAACTTTTCTGCACTTGCAGTGAACTACATCTGACTTTATTTGTGAATATAACTTAAACTTCACGTAAAGACCTTTTCTTCTTTTGATTTATTTACTGCTCCAGTAAAATTTATAATAGATGATAATATTCCAGATGTGGAATATTATCCAGAAATGGTTCCATACTAGTAGGCTAACTGGTACATAGGTGGCCTGCTCCGTTTTACTCTGACTACTGTTGCAGGAACTCTGCGGTCATCAGTTTTATGCCAGTCGAATTTAGGAGCCATTGCAGCAAGTTTTTTCATGTTATCAGCATGTTATCATCACACCTATATAAGTTTCCTTGGTGAGGTCTGCAGTTTTACTAGAATAATTATCGCTTCTCAAACCAAGAAAATGTTTTATCGTTTGATAAACAAGCCAAATAAATATTCAAAATACTTTACTCCTTTTAAGACTTTAACACTTGGCTCATTTTAAAGTAAAGGCATTAAGATCTAACATTCAGCTGGATATACGTAGAGATAGTCCCAAGGATTTCATGAATGTTTTTGTTTTAATGAGTGCATCCATATATTCTGAGTTTTATAGGTGATATAGGTAATACTTGAAAATGAACAGAATCATCCGAATGGTCAGATCAAAACTCAGATCAGTATTATCTAATGGGTGTGTTTCTGGAAAGTCAGTATTCACCACTACTATGTTTAGATGATGCTGTTGAAATACTTTTTTTTTTGTAGGTTTTGATGAGATGTACACTTTTTTTTTCTGCTTTTCTGTTTAAATAGACATTTTTTTGTTTGTTTTGTAGTTTGGATGATTTTCTGTTGTATTGTAGTTGAGTATGTTGTTGGGTTACTTTCATGGTTAGTAAAGTTATTATTTTTCTCAAATATATCAGGATAATCTTCTTCCTATATCATTACTTCATTATCTACTCCATCAAAAATATTTTCCAGGTTATTGGGCTAAATACAACTTCAATTGGTGGTTTTCTTGTTGACTGTATAGAGCATCTGTTTAACTCTTTCAGTACTGCCCAGCTAAATATCGTCCCAGCTGTAGCGATGATGCTTTTCGTTCCTACATGTCCGATATCACATTTGAACTGTGCAGTTTTGTGTATTATGAACATGCATTTCATATGAGTCATAATGGCTGCCAACAATGAAATTATAATTTTATTCATATTTGAAAAGAAAGCATTATTAGATGAAGTTTTTTTCATTTTCTGTAGTTTATTCGCCATTTTGAATTTCATGAATTTTATATATATATGTGTATATGTATTAT
>JAUZNK010049234.1:0-16139 GCA_035046665.1 Euphysa ruthae
AAAACGATTGTTACTAAACCTTCCCTAATCTTTATGATGTAATCTAAATCTAAATTGCAAGAATTTTTTGAGATTTTTTAAATCAAATCCTTTACTCTAGTTATTAAAACACTAACCATGCCGATTACCATAGAAACAAGTTCCCAGTTCTATGGTGACGCATATCTGCTTGATATTCTAGGATAGCTCGTGTTACTTCATTTATAGAACACATTAAATTAAACGTTATACATAGACTAGATTTAGTTTATATAAAATTTTCTTGCGTTTACATCTATTTTACTCTCCTTGTACTATAACCTACTCTATAGCGTAGGACGTGTTTTTACTCATAAATTTATTGTTTCTACTATTGTTTTTTTGTTGCTTAAAATCTTAAGATTTTTTAAAAACTTTGAAAATTCAGAATTATAAGTTGATATTTTACCGAATATTATTTCTCATTGAATTATCATAATGATTATTTTAATGAAACACCTTTCGATGACACCCACTTAGAGGGTAAATTTCATTTGAGCAGAAAACTTCAATAATTCAATATATGCATTTTATATATTCAATCGTTTTACATTTTTAATGAAAAGTTTCCAGGAATATAGAAAAAAATATATATTTTAAAAACATGCGTAGATATGTAGTGCTTATTTTGTTTGGAAAATGGAGACTTTGCTATGGATAAATATATAGAAATTTCATTGTTTTTGCGCTAAAATATGTCTAAAAAATGTTGTAATTCTCAGGAGATAAGAGAAGTGAGCTTTATATAAATTTTAAAAACTATGGCCAATAGTAACAGGAAAGAAATGCAGATTGTAGTACGTCAGAAGTCAATATAACTCTAACACACCACGCAGCTCGCGCAAAAGTTATTTAAAGTTATTTAAAGTTCTAGCTTTACGAAATCATATATTTTCACACAAAATTTAAACAAAATTGACAAGATCAGATGTGGTATGTATTTCCTAATTATATAAAAGAAGATTTATAGGAGATTTATATCAAGTTTCATAATAGATTTTTGAACTTGTTTAAGGTTTTAGGACATTACAACTTAAGATTTCTGCGGTCACAATTATAGAATAAATGTAATATAGGCATTTGAAAACCGTATGAAAATATATAAGATTATATATAAAAAATTATTTACAAACGACAAATCTTAAGTTGGTATAATAGTAAATACTGTACAAATAAAACAAATATGCTTTTCTCAAGGCAAATATATCATAGATTTCGAATATGCAATTTTGTTTTAAGATTTCTGGACTTAAATATGTTAAATTTAACATTTCTTAGTTATAGGTAGGCTTAAAAATCCTTAACAACACTTTAGTAACGCGATTTTTAAACATGGCGGTCCATTTGCGTTTACGGGAATCCCCTTTGCTCATCATATATTTTCCATTAGCAGAAACCACATTTCATAAAAACCAAGGAAGGAAAGAAATGTGTTTCAGTTTTTTGTGGGCTTTTGTCCAGTCTTTGCTTTTACTATTGGACATATTACTACTGTGTAATTTTTCGTTATTGTTTCAACGTCTAAAAATGTTTATTAATCTCTACTGGAATAGTATTAACGATGTCCCGTTCTCTAGGTAGTAAAACAAAATCACAATTCAATGATAATCAAAACACGATAATATCGAGGAAATCGAATTCTTCATCTGCTGATGACACCTCAACGACACCGCAAAAAATTTCTTTGCTCAAGTTCCAGAAAATTCAAGAAATTTAAATCTGTAATAGTTGATTTTGATAGTTATTACAATGCTGTTATCAACTTTGAGGTCCTAAAGACGTTAATTTCTGAATAAAATGTCCATTCTGTCTTAAACAGGTGTAAATTGATGACCTCCATAGGAGAATGGGGTTTTGATGCAAATTTCTGATAGAACGTGATATATGTCAATGGAAGCATGAATTTGATACTTCAAAACAATTTTTTAAAAATGAAACTAAGTATTCAGCTGAAAGGCCCTCTTAAAGCATTAATTTACTGTCCGTTATTGCTTTTCGTGAGATGGGAAAAGATTATCTTTCCATGAGTATGCCACCACCCATGACCGCAAACGCTTACAATGGAATAAATGATACTCTCCAGTTTATGATCCGATTTCTGAAAATTCTATTCACAATGCTGCACGTGAGGAATTAAATATATTTCACATAATTTGCTATTATCAAGGTTTAGCAATTTCCTTGAATTTACTAAAATGAAATTTAAATGCTGCGTTTCAAAAAATTTCTAAAAAGATAAAAAAGATACAATGTTTATACCCACCCAATTATACCCCAAACAATTGCGCAGCTCAGCTCTACTAAAAGCGCTTGTGTTCTAGAGAGAAAAGTTTTAGCTGGCTTTTTACTACCTATAATAAATACATGGTGGACATTATCTAATTTCAAAAAGAATGCTTTTGGCCTAATATTCTAGCAAAATACTGTTATTGCTTTGACGACAGCAAATTGATTTCGAATCATATGTCTTCACGCCTAAATGTGTAATTATGAAAACTTAAATCACGTTGAAATATTTCAAACGACGTAGTGAGGTGCTTGTGATCAAATCTCTATTTAGCAGGATGTGTCATAAATACTTAACCGAGACTGCTCAATTTATTTGTTATTCAGTTTTCATATTTTATAAAAAAAGTAATATGAATCAGATTTTACTCTAACAGGAGGTTTTGTTGTCACAAGTGCAAACCAAGGAAAATGAATCCTTAAGATAACCAAAGATATGCTCAACTGTGAAAAAACTAATTTCTGAAAGAGAATGTATAATTTGAAGAATGGAGAATATAAATATTTTCATCTTCGACCGATGGTTATCATTGATGACAGGTCAAGAGTTTCGTTGAAGATGCTACCAATAAAATTCATGATCTAATATGAAATTGTTTCTCTGTGTTTCAAAAATGTTAGCAGATTTGTTTTCAGGGTAGTCCAATTCTAGGATGAAAAATTTTTATTTTTGATTACCATACATGGAATTATGATAAATATGATAATTATCATAAGCGCTAGTAGGAAATTTAGTGGTAAGATACAAGGTTCCCGTTCTTGTGTCCCAGGTTCGTTTCCCGGGTAGCGCATAGTTTTTGTTTTACTTTGAGTATTATATTTTCCAATTTAGCAATTTTTAAGTTTGTCTTGCTAACAAGTTTGCCATGTTTTCGCAGACTTTTATATATTGATTAGTATATTTTAAGTAGCATGACAAAACTTATATAAATATATATATATATATAAATATATATATATTTATTTATATATATATATATATTTAAGACCGTGGGAATCAATTTCACTGCTACCAAAATTTAAGAAAGTTAAATGGAAAAAATGTTGTATTCACAATTAATATTATATAAATAGCTTTGTGTTTCAGAACTTCAGTTGGATTCAAAATCTAAGCATTCGAAATCTCATGCTTTGAAATGTATAAATAAAAATTTTCATCATTCTCAGTGTATATACATATATATATATATTTAGGCTCTATAAACTCTATCAATATGTCTATATAAACGTTATTGGATTTGTATACTTTTCCTTTTTACTTCACATGTTAGTTACTGCTACAAAGTATGGGGACAGAATGGTACCTTAACAAAATATATTTGGTTCGGTGCACCTATTTAAGAACTATCAACTTATACTCTAAACTAAGCATTGTTTTGTTTCTTAATATGGCCTCTAATCTAATGTTTGTTTATGGCTAGATGTGATCAAAATTTACAAACTTAGCTACTAACTTTTTCACTCAATGTCGAAATTTTCACACTTTAGGCGAAATACTGGTAGTTCTAAACTGATTACACACTCATTTAGCAATAAATATAACCATTTCGCGATAAAATGCCAATTTATCACTGAATAGAATATAAAATTCAGCAAAATTAATCAGGCTTATTATATAACATTACATAATACTAAAATTATAAATATAAAATAAATATTAAAAATCATCTTTTTAATGTTTTTATTTCTAACAGTTTACGGCGTTAACTGTGTAAATAAGTAAACATCCAAAAATCAAAAACAAAAAAATTTTTCCGTAAACTGTTATCTCAAACAAAGTTTTAACAAATGCTATATGCAAGACCAGCTTTATCCTAAATTTTACCCCGCACGAAGTCTGCAAAACATTTGGGCTATGGTTTTGACTGCACTGCATTAGACTACTTGGATTTGCGTTTGAAACGGTGTATCTTCCACCTATTCTCCATCCCCTCAGTCTTTGGTTCATCCTAGTCACCTGTCTCTGGGTCGAAGTACCTTATTTTATACTGGTTGCAAAAATTGGTGTGTCCTTTGACCGTAATGGATTTTGAGAATAATGTGTTTTACATTTCTTTTCGCATTCTAATAATTGGGGATTTTGAAGCAGCTCTAATTCTAATTTCTCGTTCGATTATTTCCTGACCACTTTCCATTGTGCAAACTGAGTTCATAAATGAGAAACGTTTTCTAACATCTAAACTGAGAAAATGGTAAACATATCATGATTTCCATCATCCCTACGCTTCCATGCAAAAAAACCAAGCTGTTTTAAATTTTGGGTTTGATGATAAAGCCATTCAGCGTAATCATATCGATTTTTTTAATGCGTCAGCGTTTTGTTGGGTCAGATGATAGTGTGTAGTCTGATTTTGTGACGGTTTGCTTTGCAATGGCAGCTTTTGTCAGGTTAGTGGGGGAATTAAGTATCAATTATATGACCAGGAGAGTTTTCAAAGTCAATATCAAGTTTTGTAGCTACATGTACGCGTCGCAGTGTACAGCGTGTACTTAAACAAAATGACTAGGGATACTGAAAGTGCCAGAAGAGTTTGAAAAAAAATCAGGATAGATATTTATAGATACTTTGACAAGACGAATTAGCAGCTTCAGATGTCATGATTATTTGTAATTAACTGGTGAAATTAAGGCTATAAACAAAATATCCTTTCTTAGGTCAGTTAACTGACCTGATGTTAAATAAAGATAGGAGTTTGCGAAAAAAGATTATTAAAGTTGGAATGAAAATTTAAGATAAAAGCTATTAATTTCCCCAAAAATAGCACTTGGTGTGTTTGCTTTATGTTGAAATCTCGTATTTGTAAAAAAAAAAACTACTATTACAAAAAAAAAAAAAAATACACCTGTGTATTCTGGATCCAAATATAGTCATTAATCGAGATTAAAACATAACTCGTACCCCATAAAAATAGATATTTCGTGAGAAAATATTAATTTTAGAATAGAAGAGTTGTCGTTATAAGTTTCGGTAAAAACTCGTAATTTTTATTAAACCAATTGGATTAGTCGATGTAATCTATGATAATTATCCTGACATGCTATTTATAATGTAAAGATGTATTTGACCAATCATTGCACAGTAGTGCGTCATTTCTAAAAAGAATAATCTCGTCATAAAACGACAATTCTGATTTTTTTTTTTAAATTACGTCTTAATTACATCGAGATAAAATCTGTTAAATGCGGTCAATAGGCCTCTGTCAGGGTGGTATGACACTCTCAAGGAGTTGGTAGATTAATTCAAGTCGATAAAAGTAAATTTCAATGTATTCAGCTTTATCTAAAACTTTATTTTTAAAATGTGTTGAGCTTCTACACTCTCCGTTTCAAAACGTTTGTCGTAGTTGTTTTTGGGTCTCACCGACAGATATAACAGGAAAGTTAAACGATATCTTGAGTGATTCTACTATGACTAACAATAAAAATATCAGTTATAAAGAAGCAATGAAAGACTTTATCAGCTGCTTTAAGGGTGATAACCCCTTCATAATGTTTCCTTTTAAACAAGCTATTCAAAAACATGTCCAAATTTACTTATTCCAATTTCTATCAAATAATGTCATTAAATAAAAAAATATCATAGTTTTAAAGTGCCTTGAAACATAGTAAAACTACCAACTGCGTATTAAGATGTAATAAAAGATTATATGAAGTCGTATTGACTTCTTCTTCGAAGGATATTACATAAATCCATAAACGAAATTTACAGAAAAATAATCCTATTGAAAGCAGTTTTCATTACTTTGTCGGGTCTTGTTTGTAAGGTGTTTGTGAATTGATCCTCTGATTAACGTCATAAAATTATCACAATCAAAAGTATGTATAAGTCATGCCACTAGCTAGATTGGTAATTGAGAAAAAGATTTTTATTTGGAAAATACAAGCCGTAAAGACAATACTCTGTAAAAATGCACGAAAAATAACAACAACTACACATGGGTCGTCATGGGAATTAAAGTAATATAGCAACTTAGATTTGAATTACTTTTTTTAAAAATAGCGAAGGTTAAGCAATAACCTCTTTTACATTGAACACGTTTAAAACAATTGATAATTTAGATATTTATATATTTAAGTATATATTATAGGTATATTAGGTATATGTGTTAAAATTTTTATTCAATAAAGTAGACCAAAGTAATGGAGTGTAGGGCAGTAGCAAAGTAAGGATAGAAATTTAAACATCGTAATGGAAATTTTTTTTTTATTGTTGCTGAAACTCATGATTGTCGCACATGTGATGGTATATTTTCTTCATTATATAAAAATCTTTAATAAAACTTAGCAAATTTAATACTTTTTAACTTTTTTCATGCAAAAAGGCAAAAGAAAGCTATAAAATTTACAAGAAAAATTGAAAATAGATATTTTGGACAGGTGATAAATTTTAACAATTTCAAAAATAAATTTGGCGATATGTTAAAATATTGGCGTGATACTCAAACAAGGCTAAAAAGTTTTTTGGATTTACCAATACAACAAGGTGTAATAAACTTAAGAACAACAAATATGTAACAGAAAAACAGAATGATTTCAGTTCTGGACTCAAACCTCAACAACGCATAGATTTTGGCATCTTTCTTTCTATGGTCAATTTTTCAAAAGCTATTAAATAATATGAGTTGTTTTGAAGATAGAGTGAGACTGTGTAAAATCGAAATTTTTCCTGCCCACAGAGAAATTTTTTGTTAACAAAAAAAAAAAAAAATAATAATAATAAACAGATTCCAATATCTTTGAATTCCATGAAGTTTTTTTAGATTTTTTATATTATTATATATATTATTTTAGTATATTTTTGGTAAATTAATTAATTAATTATATTTGCGAAAATATATTTCATTTAGAAAATTGTGATTTTTTATAAAACTTGAACTTTAATAGCTGTGTTTCGATATTTTTAGGTCGAAGCATTGGTACATTTTGCAAGTATGGTGTTCCAAAAAATCACCTATTCGGAACGAAAGTTAAGTATTTTGTGGCATGCTGTCATGCAAAGATGGCATCTTGCAAAGAATAAACTTTTATACATAAAGGACCGTTATATTTCTGCAAAGCGATAGACAGACGTCTGTGAATTTCCCATTCGTGCATACAAGTTCCAAATTTTATAACACCAAAGCAACGACTATATTCATCACTTTTACATACCTATGTAATGTTTTTACGACTGCTTCGAAATATTAAGATTGTTATAAAACTTTAATTGCAAAGAAACATGGACCAGCTATATATTTTAATTCAATCAAAAATTTACCTCAATAACTTCTAGTTTTAAGTAAATACCTTAGTGTTATTAAGTAGATAATTTTCTTATTTCTTCAAGAATCAGAATTTTTACTCGACGAAGTAAAAAAATATTTAAAAATTTATGGGTGGATTTCGGCTGATATTTTTTGAATTAAATTCAAATTTTAAATTCTCATAATTTTGGAAAAGAAACTAGCCTTATAAAACATGTTTTAAATGTTCATTCATGTTATTCATTAAATCAATGTACATGGTTTTCGTAATTAATTTGTTTGCAATTCCGCTGGAAATTTCCAAGTTAGTAAAAAGTAAGTAAAAACGCTGTGTGCAATTAAGAAAATATCAGATCTTGCATAAACTGGTTACACAGGATAGTTGTTGTGTTATTAAATTTAAATACCGTCATAATAATATAATTAATAATAGGAACAAAAATTTCAACTCATTAAAGAGATTTTATATTTACCACTCGAACGGTATTTCTCATTTTATTATCATCATAAGCTTTTTAAAAGAAACACCTTGAGAGAAAACCCACTTAGAGGTTAAACTTTATCTGAGCAAAAAATTTTAGTATTTCGATATATATGTATTGTATATATTCAAAAGTTTTACATTTTTAATGAAAAGTTTGAAGAAATATTAGAAAAAGATATGTATGTAGATATATTTTTATTTTTAAGTGGTAGTTATAATTCACATGGTCAAAATTTTCTAATTTTGTAAAAGAAGATTTAT
Organism: Euphysa ruthae; assembly: GCA_035046665.1. NCBI lineage: Eukaryota > Metazoa > Cnidaria > Hydrozoa > Anthoathecata > Corymorphidae > Euphysa > Euphysa ruthae. The sequence continues at coordinate 8,293 of JAUZNK010049234.1, forward strand.
AGAGGATTTATATCAAAATTCAAATAGACTCTTGCATTATTTCAAGGAATTGGACATTAGATCGCGATGAGTCTTTTGGACTCCTGCGTTCATAAATCTAAAATAAATGTAAGATAAGAATTAAAATAGTATGAAAATAATCAATATAAAAAATTACAAATTACCGAATATTTACAAACAGTTCTAATAAACAATTCGATGTTGAATGAAATATTTAACACATCCTTCATTATTAAATTTACAGCATCAGAAAAATTTAAATTTTACAACTTCCATATTAATGGCATTATTAATTTTTAAAGTAGGACATCACCGAGTTTACACATCCCTGGATTTTATATATTCTACAACCTCGAAATGAGTTTTTGTGCATAAAACATCCTTAAATTCTTCACATACTTTAAGTATCCTCAATTCTGTATCGTCGTATCAACCTCATTCTATATCCTCATACCAATCTCATTTTGTATCGTCGTATCAATCTCATTCAAAAATTTTCGTATCACACCTCATAATACCACATTTTCCTTATCTAAAAACTGTTTGCTGCTCACATTTCTCAAATTTCTATCCCATAAATCCAAATTTGACAAGCATCCATATATTATCATTGCTATTTTTCCAAAGTTCACCCAAATATTGTGACATCACACAGCTCAAATGGTAGAGCGCATACTTAACATGACAGACCAATGATTTTCTTTACCGTAAGCTCTAATGGGAGCTCTAAGTACGTTAGAACCAAACACGTGGGTCCTTCTATAATAAATTAATTCGAACATCAATTTGTTGGCTCCACACTAAAATTATGGAATAATGGAAAATTCGAATCCTCCAAACTTCTTTTTTATTTTTAAAATTTCTTTTTAAATGTACCAATTAGCCAAATCGTGGCGGGGTATGCAGCTAGTCTCTGTAATAACAGCCTTAATTTCCTTATTGTTACAATTTTTTAACGGATTTCCTATGGTATTTTAAATATTTTTTAATCAAGCATTATCATTGGTTGTCGTTTTGTCAACTGCTATCAAAAGAACAAAAAATTACCTGCCGGAACCATATAAATATTTATAAATATTTTCTTTGGTTACTTTTAATAACAAAATTGTTTTTGATTGACGTTTTCTTAAAATAATAGTTTTTACTTCGCAAACTGTCGTTCGTTTAAAAGTAGTGCAAAATAGATTTCAGTATCATATTTCAATTTCAAGAACCAAACGTTATGTTTTTATCACCTAATCAATACCCTTTTAAAATTCCTGGAAAATTTTCCATAAAATTAATCAAAAATCGAAAATTTTCTTCAGTAAACTTTGTTTAATTTCTCAAAAAATTTTTTACATCTAAAATCTATGTCATGAATTTCAGAAGGAAGAAGATTAAATATTGCACACGTATTAAGATTTAGACGAGTTGAGGTTTAGTGGTATGAACATTTTTGGTACCTAAACAAACAAACATTCCTTGCTTGGCAGAAGTATAGTGGTGTACCGTGTGTCAGAATACAGCTTATGCAGGATTCAATCTTTCCTGCACTGCATGAAACAAAGAACTTTGATCTTCTTTTACTAAATTTTACTGAAATATGGACAAATTAGTCAATTCTTGGTGGGTAAACAACTAGTATCTATAATAATAAACTTAAATTTCTTATTTTTACATTTACTTTACGGATTTTCTACGGTACTTTTTTTAATGAAGCATTTTGATTGGTCGCCGCTATGCTAATTGTCATGAAAAGAACAAAAAACAACTTAACGGACCCGAAAACAACTTGACGAAACGATATCGGTATTTTAAAGATTTTCATTGGTGGATTTCAAACAATGATACCGCTACTTCATACCTGGATTTAAACAAACTAACCAATCGTAATTGATGGTTAATTTTATTTACATTATAAAGTAGCTGTAATATAAATATATATTATAAATAACGAACATGGTCAAGAACTGAATAAACGATGTTTGGAAAATTTTATATTTATCTATATTAGTTATTTTGATCTACTTAATTTGGAAATATTTAGAATTAATTAGGTTAATTATTTAGATTTACTTAAAATTTTTAGTTTGAGTATAGATCACCCTAACCATATTCTACTTCCACTTTCCAACATTCTATCTGTTTTTTCTCCAAATCAACGAAAAAGGTGGCCTAGAAATAGAGTTACCGACTAAAGTGCTGCTAAAAGGTGAGAACAAAGAGCTGTAGTAAGATTGTTGGGCAAAATCTTACCCAAAACTTCTATGAAGAGAGCTATACGTGGAGATCATGTAAATAACAGTGTTTATGACACAGAAATAAATAACCCTGACCTTACTTATTTAGGTGTAACGAATCAGGTATGTAACATTTACAATGCTCTAAACTTAATGCTGAAGCTCATTTTCAATGTTGCCATAAAAGTGAAATAATTTTAGAGCCACTGGCATTATTTCCCCCAGAGTTGCATGATCTAATTACAGGCAATAGCAATGATAGAGCTGCGAATAAAAATTCTCAAAAATTATTCGTAACTATAGCGCTTCATTGTTATTTGCTTCTTTTCGGGCTAACGTTGCGCCACCACCAAATTACGGCCCATATTTTTATGATGCTGATTCTTTAGAAGGCAACATCTAGGTAATGATAGCTGTATTGCAGCACTTATGTTACTTCTCCAAAATTTTTTGAAGAGGGAGAGCCCTTATGCGGCTGCTTTTAAAAATATGGCTGAAGTGGAGGATGAAGAAAACCGTAATGTGGCATCAGAAGGAAGAGAACCTTCAATTGTTAAAATGGCCTAATTCGAAGGTGGCGACCGTCGTAGATATGATATGCCACACTATGATGGTTCTACTCCTGTAATGATGTAATTTATCCTAAGAATCGCCCACTTTGAACTATTCATTCAATGTCTGCTAATTTAGGTGCTATATTAAATCCTTTATTTTTTCCTAGAGGTGTTGCATATTGGCATGAACAACTTCTACACACTGCTGATTGACATGCCACAGCTGAATGTAATCGAACAACTTTACTTCAATTTTATGTTTATAGGTTGTCAGTTCGAGAATCGTTTAGTCGTATATTTTATGATAAGGAATTATTTCCACAATATTTTATTGATGAATATATCAAAGTTGAGGGTCAACGTATGAATTTTTATAGTAAAAATCAAGATAAGCTTCGTGATGATACTCTGCATGACCATATCAACAATCGTGCAAACGAACTTAATCTACCGCCAAGTTGTTGTCATTTTACCTGGAACATAAATAGGTAACCCTAGATCAATGAAGTAGAATTTTGATGTCATGGCAATTATCACTCAATCTGGTAAGCCTGCTCTTTTCATTACTTTTACATTTAATCCCAAGCGGAGAGAAATAACTGAAAATTTACTTCCTGGTCAATACGCTGTTGATAGACCAGATTTTGTTTCAGAGGTATTAAAATGAAACTAAGCTGTTTTAATGTAACATGTATTAATGACATATTTAATTTAGGAGTCCTTGATAAGGCCACCATTCATATTTACGTTATTGAGTTCCAAAAACGTGGTTTGCCTTATGCCTACGTTCTGTTACATTTGGATAATGAGGGTAAATTAGAAACTGCCGATGATTTTGACTTATTTCAGCAGAATTTCTTGACCCTGCATTGGATCCCCACTTACATACTATTGTAGAGACATGTATGGTTCACGGCCCATGTGGTTTACTTAAACCAAGTGCACCGTGTATGGAAGATAGTGTTTGTACCAAGAAATTCATTAAGGATTTTAGTGAAAATACTATTGTTGTTGTAGACATTTATCCAAATACAAGCGTCGCCGCAACGGTAGGTTTGTCAATGTCAGCCGTGAAGACCTGCATAATGGCTGGGTTGTGCCATAAATTCCTTGGTTATCCAAAAATATGAGGTTCATATCAACATTGAAGCTTGCATGAGTATTAAAGCGGTAAAGTATTTATATAAATACATTTATAAAGGTCATGGTTGTGCAAATATTGGAATTAATAATTATTATTCATATTGTAGATAAATAAGCGCACCAGAATCAATATGGCATTTACATGAATTTGGTATGAGCAAAACGTCACATTCTGTTTATCGTCTAAATGTTCATCACCCAAATGGACACCGTATTTATTTTAGAGGGAGAGAGAGAAGAGTTTCAAGCAATCAGATTCTCGGTATACAGGTAATATTTGTTTATATATAGTATAATTTTGCTTATTTCATTATAGACTCTATTTTAAGTTCACCAGATCCTAAAATGCTATATGCACCAGTCAGCTAAATCTTCGTGGGTATATAGCTATGAAACGTAATAGTGTTAAAGTTATTGCTGATAACATAATGGCTTTTAAGAAAATACAAAGGAAGAAACTTAAATATGTAGCTATATTGTATGCTATTTATGTCTGTTATATTGAAATATAAGTCTAAATGTATAAAAGATGAAATCTTGAGTTACAACATTTTAAATTTAGTGTGATGCTTGAGATCAGGTCTCTACTTAGCCTCCGACCTCTAACATAAGTCTGCTAATTTTATTTGTGATTCAGTTTTCATACTTTATACATTTAGGCTTGAATATATATTTCAATATAACAGATATTATTTTTTATTATAATATAATATAAATCAAATTTTACTCTAACACCTAGTTAGCTTAAGTATTCCAACGCACTTGTTTTTTTAACGTGGGGCCAACAAATAGCTTTAGGCTAATTTTTATAGAAGGGTCCACAGGGTTGGTTCTGGTGCACTTTATTATGTAAATATAAAGATAATTAAGTCCAGCTATCTCTATAATATTTATCTATGTGTCTTCTGACAACGGATTCCTTGTATAAAGGTGATTTTTGTTTATATTTAGTATAATTACTCTTATTTAATTATAAAATCCCTTTTAAGGTTCCGATGTGCTAAAATGCTATTTGCACAAACTAGCTAAATCTTTGCAGGTATACAGCTTGTGGCTATATTATAATCAAAACTAAAACCCCTATTATTATAAATGTGTTTACTTACAAAAGGATTATTTCTAAACTTTCATTAATTTTGGTGATGCAATTTAAATCTAAATTGCTAAAAATTTTTGAGATTTTGTAAATCAAACATTTTACTCTAGTTATTAAAACACTGCCCATGCCGATTACCATAAAAACAAGTTTACATTTCGATGGTGACGCATATTATTTAAAAAATCGGAAGGGTCCGGTGTGTAATGTTTTTTTTTAAAAAAAGTTATTCAAAAGTCTTTGTTTTCTTTCGGAAAATGTGCATTGTGGAAATATAGTCAACATAAAATGTATACATAATATACAGGAGCATAGTTTTAATATGTAGCTAACAAAATGTAATAAGATATTTGTAGATAATGCGATGTCGTGTACTTCTGTTTGTTATTAAAGGATTTTAAATGCTGCAGTAACGTCACATATTTTGCGAATTCCAGCTATATGCAATGAGATTGCACTCGAACACTAGCAATATATGTACATTTTATGTGGGGACCAAGATTAAGTGCATTTATAGTTTGAGAGAAACCAATAATAACAAGATATTAGTTTTGAATTCAGGGTGTGCGAAAAGGTTTTTTAGAAAAAAATCTGTTTAGCGCCCCTGCCTGATATTTAACTTTTTGGAAATAATCGAACATTACCACTGTTATTTCAAACCCTGCTACGTTTATTTATTACTTCATCAGATTTTCACGATATTATGCGACTAGGTCGTGATATATCCTTCATAGTGAATATTCAACTTTATCAGAGCAAATATATCTTTGAACCATACTAATTCACTGGTCATAAACATGAAAAAACTGCCTTGAATACAAGGGTTTCCTCTTTTTATAAAGGTTTTCCTTTTTTGAGACAATCTAGTTTTGATATTGAGGAAAAACTCAAGCGAATTCTACACCCCTTCTAGGGGAGATTTTTAGAATCCTTGGAAATTTCAAGCAGTTTTTATAGCATTATACAAGGCTGTTGACACCGTAAGTCACAGCGTTTTGTTAAATAAATTCCAAGCGTATGGAATTAGTGGAAATGAATTAGTATGGTTTACAGATTATTTATTCGATCGAAAGCAGCTAGTAGATTTTGATGGTACATTTTCTGGTGAACAATCATTGCTAATTGGTGTTCCATATAGGTCCATCCTAGAACCCTTGTTGTTTATGTTATTTTTAAACAATTTACATAAAATACATAAAAGATCAACGGTCATCGAATATGCCGACGGTATGGTTATCTATGTCTCCAATAAAGACATAGTTACGATTCAGGATCACCTGAACGAAGACCTCGAAAAAATTAAACATTATAATGACTACAACGAACTAATAATTAGCCTTAAAAAAAGGAAGACAGAATCGATGCTGTTTGGAACCGCCAAACGTCTTGGAAAACGAGAGATTGACCTCACCTTCAATGGTAGTGTAATTAATTATGTTTATTTATATAAGTATCATGGAAACAATCTTGATAAAACACTTTTATTAGAAAAAACTTTGATTCCTCATACAAGAAAAATGGACATTTTTGACTTACTCTAGGCGATACATCTGAATTTTGGAATACAACAATTGAAAAAACTTTCCTCACTTGACAAAAGAGTCAGTGCAATTGCAACACTATAAATACTGGAATGCTCCTGAGAGTACCGCGTGTCAAATTAACATTAATAAAAAAGTACGTTTACTTTACTGGTAAAACTTTAAGCAATAAATTCCTTGTACACATTAAGGAATTCACTCTAAATACATGAAACTTTTGAATGAATAGTTCAAATAACATTTTAACCTTTTTTTAACATTTGATTTATATCTTTAAGAAGATTTAAGAGGACAAAAATTGATAACAGATTTAATTTTATCTGAAGTTTTATATCCAGAATAAATATTTTTATTATAGTAATAATAATAACAACAATAATAATAAAAAAAATAATAATAATAGCGATAGTAATAGTAATAATCCTAATAATATTAATTATATTAATTATAATAATGAATAATAATAATGACAATAATACTAATACTGTAAAAATATTACTAATAAAGAAATGGGGAAGAGAGACAATATTTTCTAGAATGAATTATTTTATACAGTTCAAATGTTATTAAAGAAATGGGAAGGTGAAACAAATTAGGCGCGAATTTAGCCACGAGTTTCTGCGGAGTCCCCAAAAAAAAAACTACCTTATTATGGAGAATTTTTCGCGTTACCGCGAAATGAGCTCCAGCTGCAATGCTTGCTGCTCTCGCAATAAAAACTTATGAAGCTATTGAAACTTTTGAAACTTTCGACTAAGGTTGGCTGTGGTAGTTGCAGGAACATTCAAATTAATTTACTTCGTTTATGCACTCTTTGTAATTGTAACCACATTTTCTATTATTACCTTTTTGCTGCTTAAAATCTAAACATTTTTATAATTTCTATTTGATTTATTAAATCATTCAAAGACTTCGTAAATTCAGAAGTTTTAATATGCAAATCTTACGGATATCAAATCACCCAAAATCTCAGAAAGGATTTGCCTTATGGATACGGATTCAAATTTCCTTTTTTTTTGTGTTATAATTTTTTACAAATGAAACATAAATAAAAATTTTCGAGTTTAGTATATGGAATGATATTTTTGCTGGGATCTTTCCATGAAAATTCTATATAAAAGTTATCGCTACTAATAATTTTTATGCATGGGGTCATCAGAGCTCTTAACGCACTTTTTTCAGCTTATCCGAGCACCTCAACCACCCCCTCCACCAGTAAATAAGTAAGAAAGTAATGATTTATTTACCAGTGACAATCACAAAATTAACTACCAAACAATTATAAATAGAC
>JAUZNK010049255.1:0-16136 GCA_035046665.1 Euphysa ruthae
TATGTGCACAGAATGTGATGTCGGACTCTGTGCTGCACCATGCTTTAAAAATTATCACATGTTAAGTGTCTTCTAATGTGAATTTTTAAATATTTTTTACGAAAATATTTTTTGGAGTATATTTAATTATATTTTGCTGATAAATCCAAAATTAAAGTGTTTTTTGAAAAGAATAAAATTATTCATTTTTTTAAAAATCATTGGACATTTAAGACCAACCACCACAAAATTTTTTGAACATTAAGCACCCACAGCTCAAAAAAATAGTGGACTGTTAAAGGGTTAATGTTCAGTCTATTTTACAACAAAAATGACAGTAAATGCTTAGAAAAAAAAATAATCCTTTAGTTCTGAAAATTATGATAAAATAGCCAATTATTTGTGTATTAATGCCTATTAACACAAAATTTAATAGCAGTTAAATTTCACTTCGCATTCGAAAAAAAACGTACTCCCGATTAAAGAAAAAATCATGAAAAATAGTCAGCAAATCTTTCTACCCACTAAAGTTAGTACTTCTAAGGTATGAGGATAAAATTAAACCATCACTGATTATGATGCCAGGCAAGTTCGTACACAAATATAAGAAAGATGAAATATTTTTAAGAAAATTTTTCCAACCGTCAAACAAGCAATATACGCTGTAATAGTGGTTTAACCAACCAATGGCGCTCAACATACATAACACAGAATTTTAAAAACGAATAGAAACTATAAAAAACGACAATCAAGACCTATTCAGATAATCCAAGGCTGGCATGCTTACTGGAAAGTTAATTAAAAAATTATATCGCAATAAGTGAGCTGCTACAGACAATATAAGTTTTGAGGAAGTGACCATAATAATAAGGAGGCTTAATGAGTAACATATATTTTTCGGAAATGTCAATGAATGGAAGATTAATTATAATCCAAAAAACATTTTAAGTGCATTTTAAGAACAATGAAAGAATTGATGCAAAAGGGTGAAATTCTGTACAATTAATTAGTAATTTTCAATAATATTCAAAGCTTAAAAACAGAAAGAAAAATAGCTAATTGTAAGTTGAGAAGCTTACATTTTACATATAATACTCACTATATCGAAAACGCCCAATACTCCATTTAAAAAAAAACCTTATTCTAAGTATTTAAAAAACAAAATTTAAAGTTTTTACAGATATTTATCAATTTCCATGCTTAAGCCACAATATAAAGTAAGCTAACACTCATCATTACAGTTTGCACACCAGAGTAACAATCCATGACTGTTTCAATAAATATATAACTTAGTTGTAAACAAAAACTAACCTTATTAGATATTTGACCAATTTTCCATCCATGATCAAATTCAGCCTAAAGAGAAAACAAAATTCATAAACGCTGGTTACCACTTAAATGAAGTTACTTGAAATATATCTTACAGAATATATTCTTGCAATAGTTTATTATAGCTCTACTTTAGAATCTTTTATATACAAAATATGACTAATTTTGGTTAGAAAAATTATATTATCTACATAACCTTTTTTTAAAGAAAAATAAAATGAATCATTTTTTTTTTTTTTTTTTTTGAGCTTCCTTAGCTATTAATAACAGGTTCTGCTGATGATTTAATGCTGTTGAAAGTCACGGCCTGTATCAAAAATTCACAAATCTTCCTGTTAGGTGTGATCTAAAGCAAAAAAAAATTTTCATTTGAATATATTTCAGCAAACCATGAAGTATTGTCTTTGCACCTTTGATCAGAAAAAAGCAAACTTTGATGATTGGTCACATTCTAATAAGCAACTTTCAAACATGTGATCACAAGAATGATAATTCTTTAAATATATCAACCTATCTGAACTTCATTTTATTTCTCATCCTTTAATTGAATAATCATTTAAATATAACTACACTTTTAATAGATTTAAAAATTTAATGTTTTTCTTAACTAAAAATGACATTACCAATAGAAAAGTAGTCACCATAGAACTGGTCTTTAATAATCAATTTTAGGTAAATTCAGAAAAAAATAAAACCCAACCAAAATTCAAATTAAAATTTTGCTTTTCATGATTTATATGTAAATATTTAGTTAAACTTATACCACAAAGAAGTTTGCTGATTCCTTAAGTAGCACCTTTGTTAAAAATTAGAACGATGTCGGTAAAGCTTTGTTCCAATGAAATTTGGTCTGAAAATTTGTATTGTCTCAAAAATTACCTGAAAAAAGGTATTGTTAATACATTGGAAAAACAACATAATGTTAGGTCAGTAACACTTACAGGGTTAATAGTTGCAATTGGTTAGATAAAGTATTAGTTAAATAAAACCGATGCAACTTTATACATGAAAGACATGTTTTTCAGCTAAAAACTTTTTATAAAATATTTTACAGTTGAAAAAATGTGATTATTCACAAAAGCATATATCTGAAAAAATAATAATAAATAACACAGACAAAAAGAATGAATTGCTAAAAAATATAATTATAATATCACCTGTCCATTCTTTAACAAATATTTAGTAGCAGCAGGTAGATTATCAATTATCCTATGAACAAAAAAAAAAACATTATCTTACAAGTTGAAATTATATATTCTTTTTCCAATAAGGAGAGAACTTTAATCCCTGACAGTATAATATACAGTCCAAAGTGATCCCCAATTTTTTAACTTCTACAAATGTGATAAAACCTTAACCTATAACAAAACAAAGCATGAAGAACCTAATTTTTAAATTCTGTTAAAATTAAAAAAAAAAGAAAAAAAGAGCAGCTTAAAACAACAATAAGCAAAACAGATGAGAAAAATAAAAGCAAGCAAAAAACCAAAAAATTATTTTAACTTATGTAGTTTATGAAAACAAAAAAATCTTAACAAATCAGCATTATCTTTAATTGAAGATATTTCTAAATAAATATCATATTGTAAACATTTTAGCCTAGCAAAATGGTTTACGAAAGAAAATGAAAAACTCGCAAAAATAAGAATGTTTATTTGATATATTTCACAAGGTTTACTTTGAGTTTAGTCCAAACAAAATCAAACAAATTAAAAAAATTAACTAATTAAATAAATAATTATTTCAGAAATGGTTGAAAATATTTTCTGAAAATGTATAGCAGGCAGGTCTAATCATTTGATGAAATGTTGGAGTAAAGTTTTCACAATTTGATATCCTTCCTAATGCCAACCTAGTTACGGTAATATAGGAATCGAGTCTTAAGATACTTGTCATTCAAGGTTTACAACCACCCCCCTGCAGAGTGAGGTGTTTATTTGCCACATCACTCACAGTAATTAATTTAAACATAATAAGAATATCATTACGTCAATGGAAATAAAAAAAGTTATTAAATTTAATTTAACAAAAAATAAATAATTTTGCATAAAAAATTACAAAATTTGAGCCCACATTAAGGCACCTGTTAGAGGTGCATTACACCTAGCCAGCAAGAGTGGAATAAAATTAACGAGTGCAGTTTAGAGTCTCCGTGGTGTGGATATTTGGTGACATTCTTGAATATTTTAAATTTATAGACTTCAAAAAGAACTTCAAAATAGTACTTAGCTTAACTGCACTTTGTTGCAGAATGCTCAAACATCGTTATATGGAAAATTGCTTCTACCTATTTTGATATGGCCCCAACCAGATTGTCAGAGAACTTTCAATAAATGTTTAGGAAATTTTATTGATAAAGAACTCCAAATTGTAAATAACGCTAAAACAAATATTTTTTCAAAACAAAATCAGAACAAATGAAAATATTTAAATTTGTCTTATGAATCTATTGCTCATACATATCATTGAGTGTCCACAATGTTCGAGGTTTTCTATAGACTATGGCTTTATTAACTTTTTAATAGTTTTATCACTTATATTTACTTATGTTTATAAGCATTGTTGACTTAGAGGTAGAAATTTCGGTAAGCACGCTGGAAACTGGGGCTCGATTCCCCAACAATGCAGTTTGTTCATTTTGTAAAGCAAAAACTTTGTTGCATACACACATACCACCAGTTATTTTAAGAGCCGGTTTAGAGATCTGAAGTAGTTTTATATAAATTTAAAGTAAGGCTAATTCATTAGATTAAAAACCTTTTTTTTTTTTAATTACTTAGATAAATAAAAATCAAATCAAATCAAAAACATAAAACAAAAGAAATTAAGCTTGTTTCACGGCTTTAAAACAATAGAGCCTCCAGACCAGAGGTTTTTCTACAGACTATGCTCAAATTAAGTTCTCTATGGTCATATCATGAAAAATTTCAAAATAAAATAAATTCAATAAGTCAAAAACACCATATTCGGTCCAAAAATAACCATAATTGGGCCCATTACCAAAAGAAAAAGAAATTGCAATGGGTTTGCCATATGGATAAAAAAAAGCCCTCTATGGTTAGTTTTTGCTTCATGCAAATTTTATTATTTTCAATCAAAAAATTAATATATTTGGACCTAATACAGAAAAAAGGAGTTTTCGACAGGTAGCCCTCTAAAGTCTCTTAACTTCGTAAGAAATCTCAAAAAAAAATTAATAAACCGTTTCGTAGAAAATTTTCAAAATCACTGTTTTTGGTCCAAAATTTACCATATTTGTACCTAGTAAAGAAAAGGGGGAGTTTTTGACATATAAATGAGCGGTTTTCCAGAATAAATTCAAAAACATCGTCATCGTCTGTCCAAAAATGACCATAATATATTTTTTTAAAATTTATTTAACGATCATAATGGTGGGCGATCATCAAAAGTCAAACTTATTAAAAGATGACCACCCACGGCAGGGCTCAAACCGGAGGCTTTGTGCATGTAAAGCGCATGACCTACCTCTTAGCCACACGCCAATATTTTGGCTAAGTACCGTAAAAAAAGTTTTCAACAGGTAGCCATATAAACCAAAAAATCACTTTATGGCCCTCTAATCTCATAAAAAATCTAATGAGAAGATGTTGAAAATTTGAGAAAAATGTTGATTTTAGGCCTAAAATTGTCATATTTGGGCATATTTTTGTCCAGCACAGAAAAACAAGCTTTCTAAAACTAAAACTTAAACTTTTCTAATGTTTTAAGAACTTCACAACAAAAATTTAAAAAAAAAACTAATGAGTGGTTGCTGAGAAAAATCATACCAACTAACATGGTTAAATTCTTAGGACCCTGTTGGCTTCAACAGAAGTTCAAAAGAATATAAGTGTCTCTTCCCAGTCCAGATACAAAATAATAAAGATGAGCAGAATCATGTAACAAACACATGCAAAAATGTCATGATAAATCCTGTAAATGTAATGTAAAGGGCCAATACGCTACAAAAACTTATTAAAAATATATATATTATAGATAAAACCTTGCCCCTCATAAAAAAATTTTAGCGAATGAAAATGTCTGAAAAGCGATTAGGACCAGATAGATAAAACATTCAAAAATATCACCAGAGCAAGAGCTCATACAAAACTTAATGTCGTTTTAGCCCTGAACACTTAGCCAAATGAAAAAAAGTAAAACAGGTAAAATTGTCAGAAATGTTATTCTAAAACATAGTAGATAATTTTAGAGGAATTTGAAGTTTCTTTAACGGTAAAAATAAGGGCTCTTGTTATAGTCATTGTCATTGTCATTGAAGCCATTGAAACCATTGAACGATCTTAATTTCTAACAGAAGTTTTTTTATTTTTGAAATTTTATTTTATTTGTTAACAAATAAAGAAACTTTAAATTCTTATTTAAATAATTTCTACTAGTATATCTTTTTAAGCCAAATGTGAATTAAGTTATTTCAGCAGTTTTTTTTTTTTACTGAAATAATTTGCCAATCATTGGCTATTCATTTCCCAAGATATATGATATGATAACAGAGGGTATTTAATGACATAGAAGACTATATCGTTCATAAAATTACTTACATATGAACCGAGTAATCCTCTGTTATTCGTTTATGAAAAAGTGCTGATTCTTCTTTTGAAAATGTCTTCTTTGGGCATAAAAACACACAAGATGATGGTTTGTTCATTTGTAACTAAAATAAAAATAAAGCTTGTTTTCAAAATTCACATTGTATAATTTTGCTTGGTTCAAAGTGAAAAACTAATGTTTCACTATCATCATCTTCGTTATAAATTTCTTTTTTGCTGATTATTATCATTAGAAAAAAGAGATTTAAACCAACTCAAAGCATTTGCTTTACAAAATTATATTGAATATTAGTTGAATAGGTCAACACATATTAATATATGTCGTCTCAAGGTTGATGTTTTAATGTTTAATCTAGTAAATTTAATTTAAATTTAATCTAGTAAACTAAATGCAATTTCAGAAAAAAAGAGGTTAAACTTTTAACTGTATCTTGAATTCTTTTAATCATTGCAAAAAACATGGGAAGGCTAAACAACGATGAGAATCAACTAGAACCAGCCTTAATTTTTTACTTCTTAGATTAATTTGAGTGGTTTCTAAGCTCTTTGTATACACATTGTGTGAGATATCTGTATGAGATCTCTGAAAGCAAGATTTGTTCGTTATTTGGAATATCTCAAAAGCAAAATTCCAAACATTGCAATTTTAGAATATTCCTGGGCTTTTGGATTTACATTGTGAAACATGTTTTACTAAATTTGGACTTATAAATATGACATCTGTAAAATAAGCTACTGTGACTAATAGAGCCCTGTAATAAAAACTTGCAACTAAAAAAAAGCTGAACTTTTCAACATAATTTTTTGTGAGGCAAACCAAATTCAAAATTTTGCAGAAGTTAAAATTCCAGTTTGAAATAAAATACTTAAATTTAAGCATATCAACAATTTTAAACAAAAAGTTGTTCTGCATGTAAAATCATTTGATTTCGCCAGATTTTAATCTTGTTAATCAAAAAAAATATTTTGGAATGTAGAAGAATTTATGAAGCAAAGGATGGTAATTTATAGTCAGCAGGCAAATTTTTCAATGATACCCTTTTGAAAATTCTAATTTGATGCAAAATGAAAAAAAAAAGGGTAATAAACATATTTGGAGACAATAACGAAAATATTTTCTAGGCCTAGAAATCCCTATTTGAAAATATTGAGACCTAGTATTATAAAATAAAGAATTTATTTTAAAAAAATGTCACAACTACCCATATAATTTCAGAAAACAATGAATCTTTTCATAGGCATGCTATATATTTTCGGAAAGCTTAGAGTGAGTAGAATGAAGTAACAAAATATTTTTTTTAAAAAAGAATTGCCTTTAAAAGATTCAAAACTTTTTTGTCTTTGAGGTTTTTATTCCTTTTCTGTCACAGTATGGATGCAGTTTACATTCTTGGTGACAAGCTTACTTTAATATATGTTGCAGCAATTGCTATTCATTCAGTAGCAAAACGAAAATATGCAAAGGAGAAAGCTATTCACAATTATTCAACAGCCTTAAGAAATATGTGGATCAAAGCATTTGAACAGGATCATGTAATATCAATAAAAGTAGTCAAAACAAGATAACTATAATGAATGACTACCACACTAAATGTTACAATGCTAGTTATAATAGAGGAAAGGTTTCCAAAGCATTATCTTTGAGACTATTAAACAACACATGGAGACAACTACCTGTGCCAGACACTCATAAACAGAAAGTAAAAAATGTGAAAAACAACAACCTATTAGATATAGGGAAAGAGATGCAGCAACTTATAGAAAACAAAAAAGCATATTACATTGATCAAGAAGAGTCTTTCGCCTAAATGAAAAGGTTGATTAAAAATACGAAGATGAGAAAACAATCAAGAAATAACTTTCCAAGAACAAGAAGAATTATATTCGAATCCACACAAGTTTGAAGAAAACCTTATTTTAAAATGGCCTGCGACAAACACCGTACGCCAGTAATGTAGAACAGGTGTATGGTCATACGCCTAAAATTTTATGATATGTTTTTGTCATTTTATATGTTTCAGGTGGCGAAATGAATGAACTAATCGTTGTTTAATGTTATGACTATTTCATTACATTCCACTATCCATTGTTGTTAGCAAAGCGTATGTTTATCAGGGTTCGAATTAGAGAATCACTTTTAGATATTAGCAAATCAAAAAATATAAAATTGATTGAAATAGCGATTCAAGTTTTAATATAATGTTTATACTTTGTGAGTTTGCTTGCTTTATTTCTTTACATTGATAAAGTTTTTTCTATGCCCAATTCATTTGTAGCTTAAAGTTTACCTTCTTTTTCTTGGAACAGTTCGATAATTTTAGTTTTCGAAAAAAAATTTTTTTTTTTTAAACAATATCTTTCAGAGATTATCTTAATATATATAAATTCATACACGCCATACTCTTTTTGCTATTAATAAAAGAACACTTTTACTTCATTCTTTACAAGAATTTACCAAATAAAACCCTATGATGTTTAAAATTTATCACAAGCAAACAATAAAATTTATGTTAGTAAATATTTCTTTGTTCCAACTACTTCATTATCATTATCAATTTATTGATATAACACACTTTATTCGTTTATTCACACTTTATTCATAGTGTCTTATTAATTATTTCAATGAATTCCTTATTTCACATAAATTCATTGTTTTTAATCTGCAGATTATTTTATATTTGTAATCTATCTGTCTCGTTACCTTGGATACGCACTTAATATGCGTATTAATAAGTGAAACTCAAATTATTTAAACCTTAAGCAGTTAGGGTGTTATAATAGTTATTTGATAGAGTTAAATGCTATTATTTTATCACATTAATCACCTCCTTCGTTTTATACTAGTGGTTATGTGAGTTAATCTTTTGTGGAATGTTTTCTTGTAACGAATATACTAAAATAAATAAATAAAAATAAAAGGGGCATATATACAGCTCAAATATAATTTTATTCTAACGTTTTTACTAAATGAAAAAACTGTTTTGACTTTTAATCAATCTATAGGTTACAGTATTCTTTAACCCTTTCTGGACGGGTGACGCGTCCCACAGTCCATAGAATGTATTTCTACTTGATGCGTGACGGTCCATAGTGTTTTTTACTATTTCTACGCCACTTGGGTAGGTAGGGCTTCAGGCTTTTCTGAAATAAATTTGCGATTCTATACTTCAAACCGTAGCTCGCTATCTAGTTTTATTAGAGTTTGAGGTTTTGAAAATAGTGAAAAATGGCTGGAAAAAGAAAGAGATATAGTGATATGGATGAAATTTTGGATATACTACTATCGATATACTATCTTTGATGCCTATGGGACCTGGGGTAAGGGCTATCAGAGCACACAAAAGATGCCATGTCTGTTATGCCTGTGGAAAAACAACTGAAAAAGAACATGCTTTGAAAACCAGCTACTTTTGCGCAGATTGTCCGTCCTTACCTGGTCTCCACCCAGAGGAGTGTTTCAAAATCTATCACACCACGATTGATTATTCTAGTGTTGTATAATGATTTCATTAGTTAGTTATTTTTAAATATAATTTTCTCTCATTGCAAATCATTCTCCTCTTGAATCTTGAAATTTTCCATAATTCTATGCCCCAGGACTTGTGATAACTCAAGGTTGTATCCTCTAAAAACCTGCCATTTTATGATTTTCTGAAGATTTCAAAACACCGTTTTTTGATCACGTGACCTGGAAAAATAATTATATGATTTGTTTTTTTCATATTCTGGAAGGTTATTCTAAAACAAAAAAAAACAAGCCCTTACTTTTGAAAAACAAATGAGTAGATCGATTTTTTTAAGTGTTTCTATTATGTTAGTCAAAACTGTCAAATTGGGTCTCCGTCCAGTAGGTGTTTTTATTGCCGTCCTGAAAGGGTTAAGTAAAATAAAAATACATTTATTTTACCTATAACACACATTAAGTGTGAAAAAAAACATGTATCTCAAAAAGATTATAAAAACTCATATAAAATCAACAAATAAAAATTTAAAAGTATTTTTGTAAAATATAGAATTTAATTTTTGAGAATTTCAAAGTACATATAACAGGCGTGTGCCTCTTATAAGACAGTAAAATATTAACATTGTAAATAATGTTTTATTACTAAAAATGGGTACCTCAATTAAATATTGATTTTTTTTACTTTATTTTTTGTCACAAAGCGTCAGTGTTGCTATATGGGTTCAAATATTTTGTATATCATAGAGATAAAATGATCTGATTCTAAAAGTGTGATGAGTTTTACTTCAATAACTCAATTTTCCTAAAGCGTGATTATCTTTGGAATTATGTGTATACAAACAATATAACACGATTCGATCAACAAATAATGTAAACCAGGGGGGAATGTCTGGGGGAAATTCTCTGGGAGGGGGCGGGGAATTCTCCTGAAGCCGAATACATCAACACGATATAATATAATTTTATAGCAATAGAGGTTTTAAAGTTATTTTCTAATCTTCATTAGCTATGATGCAGCTCGTAATTTGCATGCTGGTCGAACATACATGGTTTTAACTGGACTGGTAGTCATGAATAATTAACGATTAGGTTAAATTGAAGTAAACAAAACTTTTGCAGTAACGATATTGGTTGCGTATAATACAAAACTGAATACATATAAAAGTTAGCAGAAAAAAAAAATATATATTTTTTTTGACAAAATGATTCAGACAAGCCAGGTATACGGGGATAGATGCAAATTGGTTTTAGAAACATTCCAAAGAATTGCAACAGCAAAAAGCAACAATACTACCCCAAAAAATGCTTTGGGGAAAATTCAGTGCGTTTATGACAGATGCTGTATCTAACAATTTAAAAGTGAAACATTTAGTGGCTGAAGAACTACAATCGAATCACGTACCTCTTCACCTTCTTTGCAAAGCACATACATGCGAGAAACTAGATGATTGTAACGAAGCTACTTTAATGAAAAAGGAACAACGTTTATTTGTTAGAACAACAATTGAAAAGCATGAAATAAGATTGAAGTCATTCATAAAACAGTAGTCAAAGCAGCAATAAAAGCTTTATTACAGCTTGTTGAAAAAGGAGATGAAAATTCAACATCTTTGGCAGATGAATTTGATTTGGTATTGGAGGAAGATGGAGTATCAAAATTGTACAGTCTATACAAAGAAAAACGATTTACAAAATTAGGGTACCCTGCTTGTGCTATATTTGAATGCATCCCGCAATTCCAAAAGCTTCTTGAAAGAACAAAACAAAATAACTTACTAGTAAGAGCATGCAAACTGTATATAGAAAGTGAATAAATTATGGCTTCTTTAAAAGCACAAAAGCACTTTCTAACTTTACATGCAGAATAATGATGCCCTATCTAAATACATTTGAAAAAGGTGACATAGAGAAACTAATTACGATACTTCCACAATTACGTTTAGATTTAAAAGAGGGGAATATGGGTACTACTACGTAATACGTAATACGTAATACTAGACTACAAGGTTATCATGTCAAATGGTCCCACATATGTATGAAAAACCAAACTCCTACTTCTAGTCTTGATACTCACCTTATAAAACATATGTATATTGATACCGGGGTAGGAGCAGTGTGTAGATATATAGTTGGTAATTGTAAATCTACAATCTCCCCTCTTTTCCACAGCTCAGAGACCTTGGTTGTTTTCAATTTAAAAAAAGTTTTAAAACTATTAAGTTTTAAATGTTAGCATATGTTAATGCAGCTCAGTGTGCTAGTGTGCCTGTTTAAGACACCAGTCTTAAACAGTGGTATGAGTTTGAATCTCCCCCGCTATCAAAACTATTTTTTTTTTAATTTTAAATTACAATTTATAAATTTAAAAAAAAAAAAACTTAACACAATAGGCCTTTTTTAAATGCCACAAGCGCTCATAATCGAAAATCAAATTCAATAAATTTTGTGCGCCGTAAGAATTCATCTAATAATTATAGATATAATACGAATATTATTCCAATAATATATCGAGGCTCACGGGCTGTATAGCCTTTACAAGCTCCCCACTATCAAACACTTTTTTTTAAAAAAAAAACTTGATACGCCATCATAATCATTGAAAATATTAATATTCACAATTGATAATCGAATATCAAACTTAATCAATTTTGCACTCTACAATTATTTAACATAGTTGATAGTGTGAGATATAAATAAGAAATCCATTATTTTCTTAGTCTTTACTTACTATAATTTTTTTGAAGACAACAGTTGTATACATTTACTGTACATACATATATAAAAAAATAGCAAGCATGTAGCTTGACTCTTTATTTGGTATGTAAGTTTGTTTGAATATTTTATAAATGAATTGTTGTTTTGTTTGATAAGCATGTAATTCAACACAATAAATTTAACTGACATCTTTAAAGTTAAATTTAAAGTTTGTTATTATTTTGAAAATTTTTTGTAATTTTATATTTTTATATAAAAAAAGTAATCGCTCCCAACCATGGGAAAAAACACTTAACACTCAATGCAAACCCAATTTTGTGCACTGGGTTCACATACACTGGTGGCGAGTTGAAGGGATTGATCTCTAAAGTGAGTTTCCAGCCCCGAGTTTTTTTATGAAGGAATGACAAGCTTCTTTGCGCCCTCTCACAACCAATTCCTTTTTTGTGGCCTTGTCGAGCCCTATGGTTTTTTTTTTTCTGCATCCTCGCCTGTACTTCTTTTTTCATAGTGTGGTATTTTCAAACTCTTAAAACCGAATTAAACTCGTCTTGACTTATTACGCCATCTTCAAGCGCATTGCTGACTAGGTCTGCAATTGAATTGAGCTTGCTCTCTGTGAGAACGCGGATTTGTCGTGTTTTTGAGCTTTTATTCTTAGTTGACTAGAGGCAAGCTTTGTGACAGCACTCACCAGACAGCCCCTGACAGCAAAGCCCATGATGATTGGAACGATTGGTGCTGTGATCACGGTCGCTAAGAGGCCCGTTCCAACGACATCCAGAACGACACCTATCACAGTAGCTCTGACATCAACACCGTCGATAACATTGACAACCTGAGTAATTAGTTCACAAGGCTTTCACAAGAGTCAATCGCGGTGTTTAGCTGATCTTTAAGTTTGGCTATCAGTGCCAATCGGTAGTCTGCCCCAGACTCGGGCATAGTTTCGTTTAGTGTAGGGTATAGCTAAGGGTGTCTACTTCCTCCATATCAATTTTAAAAATGACCATTTCTTTAATAAGGTCATTCGGCCCCATACATATTACGTAATTCCCACTCTTGTCCTTCGATCATCTCACCGGTCTTGACATACTGATATGGTTTTATGGGATCTCTCGTCTCACAATTCACAGCCATCTTGCCTTTGATTTTTATCCTCTAATGACCCTCATTTGGGAGTGTAGCAGGGACGATCGTAGCAAACCTATTCCAACCATAATATGTTGCAATGATATACAGGATAAGGTATTTCTCTGCAGAGTCCGTCAATATTGTGGACTGATATAATTTGCATGAGACAGATCAACTAAGAGAGGTCTATACTGTTCACTGGTTGCGTCAATATAGAGCTTTATGAAGCAACCTGTGGCATTGGGGGTAAATCCTAAACTGTGGACTGCTTTTTCGTCGGCTGGAAACTGAAAGTGGCACATAAAGTCTATTTGTAAACTCTGGCGCCATGCATCTCCACTTCCACAACCAATGAAATATGAGGATGAGTGTCGTGTTATTGTGGTAATTTCTATCCCTTATCAGATGGCCAAAATACTTTGACCACTATGCCTGTTCTATTAGATCATCCACAATAAAAATGTTCTTCTTTTGTATGTAGAACTCGACAGACTCTTTGGAAATAACAGTGTAAGCCTTAACAGTGAGGTCCTGAGCTTTGAACAAGGTTATGATTTGGTAATACGCTAGTTGGTCCGGCCGTTAAGCATACTGTGAGTGTGAGTTGAGTAAGAGGTTCTGAATGAACGCTGCTTTACAAGTTTGCTGAATAACACACACAAGTGCATCCAACTTGACCAGATATAGACAAGAAAATCTCAAGAAATAGGAATGCTTTGCCATGAGCTTATCCAGGAGAAACGAGAAAGGGTGAAAAAAGCGATTCAGCGTCAAGCACCCCGAGAGGAGCAATTGACTGCTCTAGGTAGAGATGATTCTATTAGCCCATTTCAGATGCTCAAACATAAAAGATGCCAACATTGCATGCAGAACAAGCATTAACCAATAGATCTGGTTACAATTTCACATGGCAAGTGTTAGGTCCGTCACCTTCAACACATGAAATGGAGTGGCTTGCCGATATACACTTTCTTTCAGTTGCAAAGCAGCAATGTAGGGTCGAAGGAGCATGGTGAAATGGTGAAATTGAAATCTATGGTTACCCAATTCAAGATAGCAACCTCCTGAGAGCTCTCCAGAATTTTGTTAAGGGCTCACGATTTTTAAACGGCAGGTTCCACCTGGAGGTAAAAAGCTCAGTAAAATGCTTCGGCAGCAGTAGGTAGCCTCTTCGAAGTTTTCCAAGAGAATTTGACCATTGTTAGGGGACTCCTAGAAAGCTACTGATACCAAAAAAAAGTCAGTCAAGTTTTGAACCACTCTCACCCCAATGAAGAAGTTGATGCGCCATCTCAAAATTTTGATGAGCCTGATCATGAGAAATAGTGTCAACGAAACACAGCAAAAAGGAAGTGGTATTAAGTTACTAAACCAAGTCATGGACCATGTTGAGCAAGGAAATCATGACAAGGCATGGACATTTTAAATCAAGCAAGACGACTTAGAGCCCCACGCAAGAAGTTGAAAGAAGCCAAGAACTATATAATTTCTTTTAGAGACTAGGTTATACTAGGATACCTAATAATGGCACCAACTTTCATTACCTTCCCTAATAAAGATCACCCTGTTTTACCAGGACAACACGGCACAGAAAATTTCTCATCTGAGATGGCTGAGATCCTCTCGTTTCTGGAAGAATGTGAGGTGTTTCTATTCAGCACTAACATACAACTTGGTATAATATTACAGAGAAGAACAACCTAATGGTTCTTCCCACAAAAGACTGCATAACCCCTGGGAACTACGACTCTGCGTCCACACTAGTAGACTCAATTAATAAGCACCTTAAAAACACAGGCCTCACTGTCTCGGTGAATATGGCTACGATGAAATCGCCTATCACAAAAACTAGTAATGCCTTTTCAGGGAATTTACTTGTGCTTCTGGGTTTTACAGCAGGAACAAACTCAACGCTGGAACCCATATTAATCCCAACCTTGTGGACATCACTGGAGGAGTGAACAGCCTTCTCGTCTATATTGGAATTACCAAGAGTACGAATGTAGGCAGTTTCCAAGTCCTGCTCTTAGAAACCATTCCGCTGGACGATGCCAGTCCCGGTGGCATAATCATCTGGAGAGCTAGTGGACCTGACAACAGAAGCTCACTCCAAGACTTCAACCTATACGACCTAAGAATTCGAATTGGCATTCACAAAGCAAAATGAGAGTCCCAGCAAAGCTTACTATTGATAAAAAAAGCCACCACTCTCTTCATCGCTTATACCAAGAAGGTGGAGTATTGCCTCATTACATGCCAGGAGGCACAGGCTTCTTTGGAAATCTTTGAGGTGGAATCAAGCGCATGTCCCTGTATTGAAAAGTGTTGCCAAGGCTACTCTGCTAATGGCTCAACAAACCATCTCAACGACTCTTACCACAAAGAGGCCAATAAAAGAGAGCTTGAAAGCTGTGGCTGAAACAGCAATCACCAAGGAAAATCTCAGGAATCTTGGGCGTGTGCCCGATTCTGTGATTCAGCATACATCCCTATTAGATATGTGTGATTTTTTACATCATAGATGACACTGAAATGGAAGCTGTTCATGAAAAGAACAATCTTAACACCTGAGCTCACAGGTTTGTAGGTGGTGCCCCAAACACAGACTTACATAATCAGGACTTACCACGAGTTCATAGAAGCCAAAAGTGTCATAGATCACACAAAAGATCTTTGATTTGAGGTAAAATTTCAGGTCGGGTGCACTGCAGAGAGTATTGTAGCTGGTGATAAATTAGCACTGACCAATCTGTTTGCACACGGTCTGTTTAGGAAAGTTACTCTAACCGATAGATCTGATAGCCATATCCAACCTCGACGAGCAGCCATACCCTTATCAAGTGATTTTGCTCACACTATTGTCGAAAAACAAGATCTAGGGTGAAAGTGGTGCTGGTCAGCTTGAAGGATGGTACCCAGACAACCCAGCACATTTTAAGAATAAAGGT
>JAUZNK010049266.1:0-16135 GCA_035046665.1 Euphysa ruthae
TTTTCGTAAGAAGTGTATCGCTTTGCAAGCATGTTTTTGTTGGCTTTTTAATTTATTTAGATTTGTTTTATACGTGCGCCCCACACTATATGTGCATGTCATATGATGATTTAGATAATCTGTCGTTCTTGACTCTAATTTTCAGTTATTGACATATTTAAATTAAAATACAAATCTACCCTTGTGG
Organism: Euphysa ruthae; assembly: GCA_035046665.1. NCBI lineage: Eukaryota > Metazoa > Cnidaria > Hydrozoa > Anthoathecata > Corymorphidae > Euphysa > Euphysa ruthae. Next base: position 188 of record JAUZNK010049266.1, read on the forward strand.
GATCGTTTTTTTCTTTTTTGTTTTTTTTTGTATCGTCAAAACCGAAATAACCATTTCATTTTAATTGGAGTTTTTATTTCATATTGTGTTTGAATTTCCTTTATAAATCAAAGAATGAAAGTCAATGTAACAATTAAAATTTTAACGAATTTAAAACAAACAAAATCGTGCTGTCATTAATGAATTATATCTGAATATAAATGAATGTTATAGAAAATATCACATATTTTAAAGCAAATGGTTTTGATTCTGATTCATTGTATGAGATAATAAATAATATAAAGTCTCAGTTTTATAAAATTAATTAAAATAATAAAATCTCTAGATAAATAAATAAATAGATGAATTAGAAATATTAGCCTCCCAGTGGAATTCTATGCGGAGCTATTTGAACAGTTTTCAAAGATAGAAAAACCGAAATAGATATTTGAGATTTTTAAATAACAAGCAAACTAAATATGCATGTATTTGTCCGTACTTATAAATATGCGGAAAGTTAAATCAACCATTTCATACATTTCACTCAGTATACTAGTAGTTGGTAGTTTTATTTTAACAATTTTCCCTTTGAGTTCCAAGCCGTGGCGTTCCAACCCAACCAATGGTCGACAGGAAGGCCTGTGGCGAATTTGTCATGGCACATGTATTTATTATCGCACAGAAAGTTTTTGGTTAAACACATGCTCAGGCTTTTTGGTAATGTCAGCAGTACTAAATGGTTTATCCATTCTGATGACGACAGGTAATATCTTATGTGAAAGTGTTAACAACAATTTTGGAACATTGTTCATTATCGCATCATTCGCGTTTTGCTCGGTTACCGTTGGGCTGTTTGCTTGGAAAACGATATTGGATAAAGAATTTGAACTTGCAGAGATGTTCTATGTTTGTACTATAGGTTTGGTGTTGAGATTTCTAGCGTGCATAAACGGAATATTTTGCTGAATATTTTCTATTTATATCATTTAAAAATAGTTAATACTGTGTTTAAATATATGTAATTTTCTCGCAACTTCTATGAGCCTATTATTTTATGTTATCTTAATTAAATTTGCAAATTTGGATTTTTTTTCGAAAGGTATCTTATTTCTAAAATTTTTTACACGTCGATGTATTGGTTTCAGACACAAAGGTATAAAAAATTGAGACAAATATTTGTTAATACTATAAAAATGTTTTGAAATTCTGATAACTTTTCCACTGCACCTTTTTTTACAGCCGTTCAAAAATAAAATAAATGATTTAATTGGCCAAAAGTATATTATTCCGATAAACTTGCTTGAGATACTATTTACGTATGATCTGAAATTTATATAGTAAGGTAAACCATAAGAACCTTAAGAAATAAATATTCAATTTTTTTTTACAAACCTAATAAGAAAATACAACCGCTTATCAAACGGCTGTATCTTGTGGAAATCTAGATATCCAAAAGATACCCTCAAAAACAGATTATAACTGGAATGACGACGTGATTTTAAACTTCACATGTCTCAAAAATAAAACAATTATACATAAATTATTGATACATTTTTGCAGAGGCCAAGGAAAGAACAGCAAATACCTTAAAATATAAATCCCGACCCAGAGGTTATGGTGATAAATGATACTGAAGATTACCGTTACAACTTGTGATGGACAACTTGGAGATTTCCATTACAATTTTCAGGTGAACACATTTTAAGATTTTGCGATAAACAATGTGCGAAAGTTTATAACTTATAAAAAATCTATCTTGTAGGATGCTGTTTTTAAAGAAAAAAAGTTTATGGGGAGGCTGAAATGTTAATGTTTTCAAACCGATATTGTTTTACTTAAAAACATTTTTAAGTTTAATATACAACTCATCTATGCTATTCTTTAGTGTGATATGCAACTCATATATGCTATTCTTTAGTGTGATATACAACTCATATATGCTATTCTTTAGTGTGATATGCAACTCATATATGCTGTTCCTTTATGGTCAAATAAACGCTGTAAGCAAGATGAATAAAACAAGGTCGTCACATTTGATGCTGTTTAACGAAGTAGTGCACTACCATATTACACAGAATTAAATGTTATTTTGGTTGCAAAATTTATTAGATTAATTAGATTTCTGCTGCTTATATTCCAGGTTTAGAGAGTTAGGTGACTGATAAAGAATCTTGGGGAGATGAATTTAAAATGATGGATGTTATAACTTATACAAAAATTACTAAGCAAAATATGTTAACCCCATTGATTGATCTCCTCGCATTATTACCTCTATTCTTTTGGAACTGACTCTGTAAAAAAAATTGTTATTTGGTTTTTATTTTTGAGAGATTTAAGCAAATAGAAAAGCGTTAACAAATTCGAGTATTATTAGGCGGATTAAAACTTTATTGTGTCAGGTTGGTATAATCAAGCTTGGTATTTTTTTTTAGTACAAATGATTATTGAAAACATTTATTTTTTTGAATATTGGAAATAAAAATACTAAATCTTTGCTTCCCAAAAACGAATTACTTGCCTGCAAAATATCTATTAATACTTCATAATTCAGGAATTCCAAAGCCAATTGTTAAGGTCATCTCAAATATACGGGTAAATAGGACAAAGTATAAGTATGGCTTTTATAAATTTCAAATATTATAACACCTGGTCTGCTTCAACCAAAAATAAAATAACAAACATTCAATGATGAGCGGTGTCTCTCTGAAAGACCTTAACCATGGTGTTTGTTTTTTTTTGTTTATTTATTTGGTTTTTTTGTTTCTTTGTCAAATTTGTCAAATTTTAAATTCGGCGATTATCTAAGCTGAACTCACCTTCAAAACTATTCGCATCATCTATACCAAATAAATGTACTCTAGATATGCCATCAAGTGTTGTTCCTTCTAATTGCTCGTTGCTTTCTGTCTTTTTTGGCTTTTGTTTTTATTTATATCTTTTTACTGCTGGGCAATTTGTTCGTTAATAGGATGACGTGTGTATTTTTCATTAAAAAGCAATTTTTTTTAGTTTCTTAGTTTTAGTGATAATATTTAAGGTGAAAAGAAATGTATTCCAATTTTTTTTCTAATTTTTTTGTATAAAACGCATACCAGATTTTGTGGATAAAAAGCCTGCTCCTTACATTACCAACGACAGAACTACCACCTGTTTCTTTAGAATAGCTGTTTTATTGATCACTATATTTAATTCTAGTTCCAAATGATATACGAAAACTTCATATTTTAAAATAATTTGATACTATGTCTACTTTGTGAAAGTTATTAAATAATAATTTAAAAATCGAATCTTATACTATAGAGCTAAATAAATATTCACCGTAGTTTAACGACTGGTCAGTAAAGTATATACGACAAAAATATAAATTATAACATGATTTTTTTTTAAAGTTTAAGTATAAATATACAAAAGTGAAGAAATATTAAAAATATCCATTTGTTATCAATTAAAATTCGTCTTCGCCTTCGTCACTTAACGAGGGACCTGTGTCATCTCTGTTCTCACAAATTGCATAGCCACAATAACACATTTCTGTGTATAACGTGTTATTTTTACAACACTTACATCGTACCGATTTGTAGTTACAGTTAACCCCGCTATATCGAAATCTCACTGTCTTGTCATCTCACTCAGTAAGTAAGTATTTGTTCTGCTACAAAAAAAATATATGCTATAAAATTTACAAGACAAGAGGTATCGCAGCCATATATAGTGTTGTGACCAGTCAAATTGCATACTTCTGTTTCTTCAAGAAAAAGGAAAAAATTATATTAAGTATTAAGTAAAATAGGACCTAAGATTGACCCTTGAGGAACTCCATAAAGTACTTCAAGCCACTTAATATATGTAAAGTTTACTTTTACTCTCTGTTTACTTTTTTCCAACAACTTTTCATCAAAAGCAAACTACGTTTTGAGAACCCATAGACTTCAAGCTTGGCTAGCAAAAACTCATGTTGAATACATCCACATACACTTTTGATGAGGCAATCAGAACTGTACCTATTAACCCCTTGCTGTCCAAGTGTCGTTGCCACTTTTGCGTAGAAAAACCTTTACGGAAACCACATAGAAAATTTGAAAACCGACACATAAAAAAAATCGTTTATCTGTTCGTAAACCACTCTTTCAAAGACCTTCGAAATTGAAGGCAAGATGTTAATCGGAAGATAGTTTTCTTTATTAGAGACATCTCCTTTTTTAAGTACAGGTATAATATAATATTAGCCCATTTCAACTCTTCAGGAAATTTGCTGTTGCTAATTGATAATCCGCTATATAACTGTAACTAATCATGTTGAGAAGTTTTAGAACTGTTAATGGTATACCACCACTTCCTTTTGTAATTACTTGATTATATTAAAAACATGTTTAAAATGAAATAAATATTTACGAGGGTAAATTTCCCTTATTTTTATAACGTCAAGGTGTTACCACCATCTATACATAAAAACAGATTGCTCATCAGTAATTAATATTCCTTTATTAACAAGAAAATAATTTTCGTCTGGTAAATTACATTTTTTTGAAAGATATGGTGTACATGCTTACCAGAATTTTTTTTTATCGGTACTAATGTCAATAGAGAAAAATCTTTTTTTCTTTTTTTTATTCTACTTGTCTGATGAGTCCACAGACATAGTTTCTCTGTTTTTCAAAAATATTAATACCAGTTTTCAGGTAAAATCATTATAGATTTGAACTTTTCCAGATTTTTTGTGGATTGTTTTCGATAAAAAGGCTGATCATAACCGCTAGCAACCTTTCGTCTAAGAGGAGCATCAAGGAGCATTTTCTTTTAAAACATAAAATAAGCTATATTGAAAAGAATTATATTCATAAGAACGAGAACAAAACTTGAGGCTGCAACAAACTTCATTTATAAATAATTCTCTTTAAAATTTTTATAATTTCTATAAAATATCTTCTAAAATGAAGACTTAAACATTTTTTTTCCTATACAAACACAAATTTCACCGCTTACCGTAGAAAACATAAGGTTCCAATAGTAATGGACTGCAAACAGACAAAATAAAATTGAAATATTCAAAAATAATTATGTGGAGCCATTCATAAATTTATAAAAGGGGGATGTTAAATCTCTCAAACGATTTAATAAAAACAATACTACATTTCAGTATAGTGGAATAAGCCCCTGAACAATAGGAAGCATCACCGCATAACATATTTTGGGATAACTAGAGTCAAAAATATTTAAAAAAAAAAACTAGTCTACGATACCTTCGCTTATCACTAAATGTTTCAAGACCAAGTTCCTTGTATAGACGATTTTGACTAGTACCTTTAACACCTTTAATATCTCCTGTTATAGCTAAGGCAGTATTGTACTGGAAAGATTCAATGTTCCTACAAACAAATTCCTAAAAAAAACGCATGGCTGATCGTGTATTACATTGCAATGGCCAAGATGTGGTCGTAAATATGATCTATAAATGGTTAATAAAGAGTTAGATGACAAGTAACTATATTTTCTTTTGATACATTTCATTTCCTTTGATATCTTCTCATTTACCTCATTTACATGATAATAAAATTTTAGATGTTTATTCAGTATTAAACCTAGATGCTTTTGCATTGGCCCAACTGCGACTGGGGTTTGGTTAAAATATAAAGTCGAATGTACAACCGTATATTTCTTACGGGAAAAAAACGACTTCATTGGCGTGCTAGTTAGGGTCAGGATCGAATAACATTCTCCTATGGTGTGCTAAATCTTTGGTAGTATTAAGTTTTTTATTAAAATCTTCAGAAGATTTATTAACGTTAAAAACAATGGAAAAAATGGATGTAAAGAAAATAATTTTGATACTGAAACTAAGTTTTCAGCAAGGTCGTTTATGTAAATTATGAATAATAATGGTCCAAGATCAGAGCTTTGTGGAACACCAGCATGAATATTTACCCAATCAGACAATTGACCATTTAAAAAACTTTGATGATAAATACATATGAAATTCTCCAAAGTCGTACAGACTTTTCCATCAAATCGTGTAGACTTTTCCATCAAATCGTGTAGACTTTTCCATCAAATCGTACAGACTTTTCCATCAAATCGTGTAGACTTTTCCATCAAATCGTGTAGACTTTTCCATCAAATCGTACAGACTTTTCCATCAAATCGTGTAGACTTTTCCATCAATGCTGTTGAATTCTAGTTTAACATTAAACCTTTATGCCAAATTTTGTCAAACGCTTTAGAAAAGGTTTTCTGTCAAACACTTTATATTATACACATGAATCACCTTTTTTGAAGTCAGACTGATTTTTTGAGAGCAGTTGGTTGCCTTGAAGGTATTTAAAAAAATTATTATAAATAAATTTTTCAAATACTTTCTTTATTTTTGGCAGAAGGGATATTTTTTTTTGTAAACAGGTATTATATTCGCTTTTTCCATAACTCATGGATATTACCAGGTTTAACAGCAGATTAGAATAACATAGGGGGTATAACTGGATCTTTAGCCTTATTAAAGAAGTTTTTAAAAATAGACCAATAAGCCTTTGGGCTTGTCAGAGGATCGTTCAATTTCTGAACCATGGTTATAAGGTAAGAATCTCGAATAAAATTCCTTAAAATATTAAATAAAGTGGTATTAAAAATCTCAACTTGGTCATTAATATTGAGATTTACAAATGCCTTCTTCCAATCAAAATGAACAACATTTTGAGTATCGTATTAATATGGGCACCTTTTTAATGCAAAATTTCTCTATTATAAGGAGGAATGAAATAAACTTTAAAAGTGATTTTGACATAAATTATTTGATGATGACACATTTTTGATAAAGCTGATTGTACACCAGTTTCAGAAATTAAATCAGGTTAACCAGTAAAAATTAAGTCAATGCATGAGGGAATACTACTGGATTGGAAGTTAGTGGGCTTATTTATTACTTGAAAGTAACCTAGTAGTTATGAAATATTAAATAATTCAAGATTGTTCCATTAGGCCACCACGCTGTACATTAAAATTTTTGCATTAAAATTGCCCAAAATAAAGCTAGACGTTGAGTTTTCCGAAGCTATGATAGAGCTGGTCTGATCAAATTTAAAAATAAAATTAATTTAATCCTCCTTTTGTGATAGGATCTATAAAAACATGTTACAAAACACATAGAATTTCTATGCCTTGCTTCACTAACAAGTTAAATCATCTGAATCTAAATACGTTTCAGAAATGCAGATTGCATCAAAGTTATGTAGTGCAGTATATGCTTCAAGTAAAAAGACTTCAATGAAATAATGAGCTGCAATTCCATTCAGGTTCCAGTGACAAATATTGGGAATTAAACATTGAATAGATCAAGACATGACAATCAATTAGACCCATTTCAAAAGTATTAGTGAACTGGAAATATTTTTTTTTGGTTAAAAACAGATCTAAGCAGTTACCGTTCCGCTACTTGAAACAGGTTGATTTTTTTATAATTTTCATAAACTTTTTCATGGAGATTTATCTATTTATCATGTCACGAACAACTATATAGCAATTAATTTTTTGCATATAAAAATCAATGACTAAAGATAAATTTGATAAAACAAGAAACCCCACTTTTTTTTATCAGGATTATAAACAACATTGATTAACTAGTTAAGGTTTTTAAGATGGTTTCAAGATGGATAGCTATTAACAGAAGTCAACGAATTTGATAATGGTAGCTATTGTTACCATAAGGATTGCTACAAAAGCTTTACCGATGCAACCGAAATTAAGAAGAAAGGTTTATTTAAATTCATGCTACTTCAAAAAGGAATCAGGATCTGTTACTAATGAAACTAATCTGGAAATGGCATCAGAAGAAAATAAGCATCTTCCTTCGAAAAAGTCTCTCAGATCTTCCTTGTCTATATAAGACAAAAGCGCTTGCATAATATGTCAAAAAAGAGCGAGCTGCACAAGGTTCTTTTAACTAGTAAAACAGAAAGAATGTTTGAGGTCGCAAAACATTTATCAGATAGAGAGTTATTCTTACGACTTCACACATTTCCAAACGCATATAATGCTGTTGCAAACGATGTAAAATACCATCATACATGTTAGGTATTAGCACAATGGAGTTTACCTTTATCATCGACCACAGTTGAAGACTTGAAAGATATTATTAGGGTGATTGCGGACATCGAAATAGTTAACATAGTCAATGAACTTCTTTTAGTTAACTGACAACGTATAATAATATGCCAAATACAACAACCGAACAGTCTGAAAACTTCAAAAAGGTTTTTAAAGCAATTGTTGCAGTGGAAAATACCAGCCAGAAACAAGTCGGAAATAATCTTTTCATTTAGAGCAACCAGTTCAGCAATTGAGAAATTTTATCAAAACACTTGGGAAAGTTTCACTAATATCTTTGACGCTGCAAAAATTATCAGAAAACAGGTAAAAGGAAAAAAAGAAATGGCAGTTAAGGGAAGCTTTATTTTCTTTGCAATACCACAATCGCTCAAGTCATTGCTACATTGTATTTTAACTGGCCCAAAACTGAAAGAATGGTCTGTGAATATATTAGCTGAACTTATCTTAAACTTAGTAATATCAAACAGACATATTGATTACAAATCTAAAAAAGATGACGATGGCCGGTACCTCAATACCAACGAGACTCCTTATACAGTCGGGTCTTCACGTACATATGTTTACACGAAGCAAAAAGTTAGCTGATGTGTTATCTAACCTAAACCTATGTATCTCCCATGATAAAGTGATGAAAATAAAAATTGCAGTATGAAATGCCGTTATGAAAGAAAAAGAAGAAAATAACGGAGTCTATATCCCATCAAATATTGTTAGGGGAAAACCTCTTCATTTCGCAATTGACAAAACAGACTTCAAAAATGACACACCTGACAGCAAATCTTAGTCTGGTCAAGTAGTCTTACAAAAATGTGACGACAGCGTGGAGAGCAAATCTCTTCAAACTAAAAGATCTGCTGAAAGTAGTATGAAAATTTTATTTGATAATATTGTTAGAATAGAACGACTTATAATGAAAACAATATCACCTCATGAAAAGTTTCCAACATTTGTTACAGTAGAGTGCTGTGAAATGCAGCTATACTCAAAAATAAGATAAAATGACGGGCGTTATATCATTTAATTGATGAAAGAAAACTTCCTACATGGTCTTCGTTCAATTCATTAATTACAGAAAAACTGTATCTCACAATTTGTAAAGGTTTACCGCAATATATGATATGACAAACCGTTTGTTCGAGCTTGTATTTAGAAAAGTTTTATCGTATGATGGAAGAAAAATACCGCGAAATATCGATGCACTCCCTAAATTACATTGGTAACTAAGTTGCAATGTGAAGACGGAAAGTTTCCACCAACAGCAGCGGCTTTTAACTATAATGTTTTCTGCAGTCACTTTGTTAGTTAGTTTTATGAAGATCGCTGCTTAATGTAAAAATTTCCATCTCCATTAAACAATGAATGAGAGGTTACAAACCAACCGTATAAACTATTTTTTTTTCCGCTGAACTCCCTGAACCACTTGCTCTTATCGAGCTTTGTGTCTGCAGTTGCAGCACTAATGGCAACTCCAACAGACGCAAGTGCCGCAAAAATCAGGCTGCACAGACATTTGTAAATGATTGGATGTCAGAATGAGAATAATGAGACTGATAACGACGATGATGATGTTCCATTTCAATTGAAAAACGAAAATGACAACACCTTTCACAGGTTTCGTTCAGCTTTTGTAAAGAAAAATCAATGATTTTTGCTAAAATTCCTATGTTCTTCCCCATGATTAAAAATGTATATGTTTATCCTAAAATATACATTTTTTTCCCTGATTGAAATTGCAAAGGAACACAGTTAAAAAATAAAGGTAATATTATGATATACATTATCTAGTTTAGCTTGCAATAAACACAATTTTTAGTATAATAGAATCTACATAAAAAGACCAAATAAAGCAACAAACAAGTGAGCAAAGAACAAGCTCTGATATTTTTAGAGAAAAATATGATTTACTTCATAAAAAACTGTTCTTAACAAATAAAAAATATCAACTGAAGATATATTGGTACTTTCAAATACTTCTTTATAGGTTAAAAAAACAAATTTGTCAATAACATGAACTTATTCCATTTAAAGGTCAACAGTATCAAACAAGGGTGATTATGAATGATCTAATGATCTAAAATAAGAGAAAACAAGAATATCAATATAATAATATTGAATAATATGTTTTTTTGAATATAATTAATATAATTGAATATTTTTTGTTCTCTTAAACCGGTATGATAAAATGTTGAAAATTCAGAGCGTTCTTCATCAAAAAGTTTAGAATTGATAATCTTTAAATGAGCTAGGGTGTAAAGCAGCCGTTGAAATAGCAATTTGCAAGTGTCGAATGACCGTGAGCTCAAGACATTAGGATCGATAACTGATGAATACTCCATAATAATGAATGAAATTGGATTTCTTTGGAACATCTTCTCCAATGACGGGATGGGAAATTCTCTTGCTTCGTTGCAAAAATTGTTAACACTCACTTGTGACAGCTCTTTTTTCAAAATAGACAAGAGTTCTTATTGTGTTCCGAATCCAACATGCATTTCTTTCTTTTTCATATTATTTTTTACATTGCGAAGGTCATTTTCAGAAGCTCCTTAAATTCATCATGCATTTTTCAATAATCTCAGATTTAACTGAGAATCCTAGAAGTTTTTTGCACAAACTCTGTAAGTCTACATACAGAAAGGGGATCAATGGCTTCTGTCACTGGTACATGGTATGGTAAGGCGTAAGGCGCAAGGCGGCCAGCAATGAAACCAAAGTATTTCAACTTTGCCACAGTAAAAGGATCCTTCACTGCATTCTTTAAAACTTCAAATATTTGCTCTTTGGTTGTTTATGTAGGAAAAATTACCCAGTGATTAACAATCTTTTTTATTGATGACAAGATTTCAATAGTCCGATCGCTTACTTTTTGATCTTCCAGCTATCTAATAATTTTAAAAGCTATATGTTACTCAATTGCTTGCAAACACTTAGTTTTTAAAACAATATACTTGATAGAAGGAAAATTCCCACCCATTTGCTTCAGCACCAGTTTTAAACACACCATCAACAGTATGCAAATTGCAGCTGCCATAGTCTATCAACCCAGGAGATCCAAGTTTGCTTCCCTGATCTTTAAAATTTTGTAATAGTTTTAAGTTGGCATTAGGGTCGTCCATCGAAAGCTGTACCACTTTTTTAATGTGAAAACTTTTAAAACCTTCTTGGATGGAGTCTAATAGAACCTGGTGTGCAATATGACCTAAAAACTTGGAGTCCCAATAGCTATCTTCAACTTAGTTCGTTTCAATATTCCAGAATCTAATACAGATTTCCATCTCACATGTCATTCAAAGATTCATCGAACAATACAAAAACCAGTTAGCGTTTATGACTTGGTTTTCCAAAAGTTCTTTGACATGAGGGGTAACGTCATGATTTACAACATGCTTTAATTTATTGGGCCCCAACTGCATTTTCTCTGCAACTTTCATGTCTGGAAACATAGTTTTAAAGAGATACCCAAAAGCCAAGAGCCACGAAAGTATGTCTTTGGCATTTTAATTATCTATTTGAATAAAATACCAATCTTTCCAGTTTGAATTCATTGTTACAAATTTCCAAATTTCAGGTCTGATTTTCATATGGCCATCTGAATTAAAATTAAACAGATAAAGTAAACAGAACAAGTAAAATAAAAACTACACATGACATTACAAATTATATTAAAACAATATAAAAATAGGAGGGAAAAGAAGATCAGAAAAAATTTTCCAGATTTATTTTCGAAAAGTATAATTTTTTACAGAAAATAAAAACAGCTTTCTGATTTTCCCTGATATTCCCCGATTTTGCCTGATACATGCCAAAGTGTCGATTTTCCCCTGATTTTCACTGACTTTAAGAACCTTGTTCTAAAATTCCGTTGAGCAATTGTTTTTCTTGCCCATTAAGTAGCATATATATCCATATGTCAAATATAATTTGATATTAAAATCTTGGAGTGTGGATTTATTTTTATCAGTTATATTATATTGCAGTTTTGACTTGGTTTTTTGCTAAAAAAATATATTTTGATTTCCAGTCAGCATTACAGGTCTGCGTTTTTATGCCTTTTGTGCTATATATCGACTTTGACAATTAATTTTTTTTATTAATACTTAAGACCAGATATATCTACTAATATAGAAAATTTTTAAACAATATCTTACGTTATTGCAGAACAGTTGAGGTTTTAAGATCTGATCTGTAAAACAGTGGTCTGCGTTTTGGATGCTTTTAAAAGCTTCAAAACTTAAGAATCAATCATTTTCAATATTTTGTTTTTATAAATCTTTTGATCCGACGCGTGAATGTAAGATTTCAATTTATAATAAATATAATCGCTCAAATTGGATATATTTATATTTTTTTCAGAAAAAAACGAATGCAATTTTTGAATTAACTGCATGGTATAATGTATGTTTTAGACATATTACAGTGGAAAAATACCATCTATAGTTTTCAAAATGGGAGATTTTTAAAAAAAAACATGTTTTTAGGGAATGATATGATACAAGAAAACTATAGTTAATCTGTTAGATAGCTTTTTTTTTAAGATTTAAATATACACATAACATACTGCTATGAACTTCATACTATTTTATGTACGAAGGGCACGCATCCTTCGAGCAGCCATACCAATGCCAGTTGCATTCATATTTTTTCTGATCTCCTTGTTTTTTAACTTTACTCACACATCCCACCAAAGCACTGTCGCACTAGAAAAGAAATTTCCTGTGTTATTTATATCTGAACAACAAGGTGCTAAACACTCACATACCGTAAAACTTCGCAGATAAGCCTTGGGCTTATCTATTAACAATGATGTAAATGGGTGAGGCTATCTACAAGTGGGCTTATCTAGAGGTTGGCTTATCAACGGGTACAAAAAACGGTATTGAACTAATGAAAATTGATCTTTTCTCAGAAAAATGTTAAATTTGAATTTCTTCTGAGCTATAAGAAGCTAACGAAGATAACTCTCTGACTTCACATTTATCATAGCTTTCATCTCCATCACTCTCCTCATCGTCACTCATAAAATGGAATTCATTTTCAGGATTTTCAATTTGATAGTCTCTGAGACCACGGATAGTTACGAAATGATTATTTGACCCATCTAAGCGGTTAGAAATACAACATTTGAGGAAAGACCGAATCACGGTTTCTTTCATCGTTTCTTTAATCTTTCCCCAGGCGTATCCAACAGATTTAGTAATAAGTATTGTTTTATCCGTTGCCGTCAACTTGCTTTCTTATTAAAAATCTATGTTTTCATGAAAATGCTTCTCGAACTTTTCTCTGATGTAACCTTTAAAGAATCGCCGAGCACCTGAAGGCAATTGGGTTCCTGGTGGAGGAATAGAGCTCCCATGCACATACTTTATTTACTCTGCAAAATTCCATAAATGTATAAGATTGAAACTTAACAGAAAAAAGTAATCTTTTAACCGAGTTGTTTTTGTTTTTTTTTTTTATTATTTTTGAAAAATGGGCTTATCTACAAATGGGCTTATCTGCGAAGGTTTACGGTATGTTAGAAGTTTACGAAACGGCTTTTAAACATTCGTGTTCTTCTATTTCAAATGGTACTTAATTCGAACTACTGCTATTTCGAACTATCTACTTGTCCTCAAAAGAGCACAATTACTGTAAGAAACCGTTTATTATTTAAAAAATAATGAAATTTTTAAGATCTGTAAGGTTGAATTTTTGAGATGACAATCAAAAATATAATTTTTTTTTTCGGTAATATTAAATATTGCTTAAATATTGTTGAGATGATATTAGTGAAGTTTAAAACATTTTCAAATATGTTAAAATATTAAATTGTTAAGTAATGCCGATTCAAGTTGAATTAAATTAGATATGGGATTACCTTAAATTACAGCATTTTCGAAATTATACTCTTCCTTCATATCTTGTGTACCCAGATAACAGTGATTTAAACTATTATTACATTGTATCAAAATAATGATATACTTCAGTTTTTACTCACTTTTTCCAAATCCGTGCATGAACCAGAATTTTTCAAACAGGCATGTAACATTTTGTATTGGTTAGTTTTATAGACAAAATCTGCTAAACGGTTAAAGTTTTGATTGAACGTACTGTAACACTAGAGAAAAAAAAACAAAAACAACAGTTAACCAAATTTATTAGATTAATCCTATCCTAGTGCATTTTCTCCGCTCTTTGCTAGTGAGATTTAACTAAAACTTTGAAATTTAATTGCAAACGAACTGTTATTCGATTACCTGGACAATAAGGATAGGCAGAAGACGTTTTAAATTATTTTATCTAAATCGATCCCGAAGGATCTATCAGATATCGTGCTTAGGGAAATTAGAAACCTTAAAAACCCTGTGGATTACTAAGTTTGTAAAGTGGTTTGCGGAAGTATGCTTTGAGCTACACTGCTGTTACTAATCTATTAGCCAATGTCCTTCTTAGAATGTTGATTGATTCAATAGTCAAGTTTCTTTTGAATCAAAGATTACCGTTAGCAACAAGCTGTCATTTCAGGTACGCATTTTTTGCCTCAACATCATCGATTTATCGTTGATAAACGGGCACTAAAACCGAATTTTGCGGGTTAGCCCTTTCCTATACCACTGGTTTAATCTAACACTAACAAATAAATTGAGCCCAATTTACTATGGCAGAATTCGTCAAACATAGATATCAAAAGAGATTGGAATACATAATTTTTTTTTCTCACGCGACTCAATTACTTGGATGAAAAATTTATTTAATAGGTATAAAAAGCGGTTATTGGTTGAATTAGTAGCAAAAACTCCATTGAGGCTTTAATCACTAATAATTTGTTTTCAGTAAATCTGTCCCTTTTATAACACTTTGGCTTAATTAATGTTTGTATATTCAGAATATAGAACTTACTCCCATTCCTCCACTAGTCATAGCATTTGACCAGGGTTGCACCGTAGTTTGCATATTGTTATTATTATAATCATTGGTGTATCCATTATTGTTGGTGTTGTAATTATTGTTGTTATTATTTGAAGTATTCATCCTATCTGCAAGGTTCATCATACCAGAGCCACCACTACCATCACTACCAGGTAATGTTGTGGCTGGCATAGCCGTAGGATCAAAATATTTTACTTTATTTCCTTTTGAGTGACTGTAGTGAGTAGGAAGCTGCACCATTTCATCATCCCCGTTGTCAGTATCATATTTTTCTTCCTTTCTTGCTGCTTCTTTTAGTTTTTTTTCGACTTTGTTTTGGACTTTTACTTTAGCTGATGGGCTATGAACTAAATTGAAATATCGTTTATACATAACGTTACTCTTTTGAAATGAAATTGAGAAATGTGAGCTGCAAAAAACAAATAACATAAAATAAATAATATATTTAATATATTTTTAAAATAAATATACATAAATATATGTGGTTATCTAAGATTTCTTTTATCTGGTTGATTTGCATTTTTCGCTTGCAATTTTGATTTGTTTCAATTACGAAAAAAAAAATTTAATTTTTGCAGGACAGTAGGAAAAATAATACTTCACTTGAGTTAAGAGATTTTTCCGGATTTTGCTAAAAAAAATAGATTAATTCCCCAATACTTCCTTCGCTCTAGTTATATCAAAAAAAATTTTATCAACTACAGTATACCACAGCCTTTATTTTACAATACACATGAGCTATGTCATACTATTGTATACATTGTAATCAATTAACAAAACATAGTCAATTCAAAAACGCACCTTTAAATTTTTTGCTCTATATCTCAAACTATATTTTGAATGGAAACTGCTTAAATAAAATCTTAAGAAGACACATTCAGTTCTTTCTTTCTTTCCTTTTTTTTTTTTTTTTTTTTTTTTTTTTTTTTTTTTTTTTTTTTTTTTTTTTTTTTTTTTTTTTTT
>JAUZNK010049277.1:0-16134 GCA_035046665.1 Euphysa ruthae
ACATTATGTGTGTGTGTATATATAACTAATTATATATTTATATATTATGGATGATTGTATACAAATATTTTAACATTCTATTGATCTTGTTTTGTATATATAAAATTATTTATGTTTGATTTTTTTACAGGGAGCTGTGAAATTGTTTATTTTCGTTACTTTCTGGGCAAAAACTTTAGCATGGCATTATTTTCCGATTCTCTCGAAATTTTTTGACGAAATTTTATGATGGTAGAAAATGATTTTCCCAAAACAGGAAAAAAAAATTCTAAAGGCAAACTATACTTCGACGCTCGGTAGAAATTTTTTATTTAGATAATATTCTAGACATACGGGCATGGTATTAATAATTTCGTCATCAGGACTTGAGTTTAGTTTGTTAAATTTGTTTTTAATCTTTTTTTATTTTAGATTATTTTTTCAGGATTCTATTTTTTTTGCTAAATTGTTTGTGAACGTCTTTATTTTGTGTTTTAACAAGTTATTGTTTGAAATTTATGCTTACAAAAGCTTGAATTTACAAATATGATTTTACATATAAATTTTTTGTATTTTACTGTGCATGAAGCGCACAGTACGACAATACATTGTCGTATATTTTCCATTAATGGCCATGACGTTTGTTAAAAGTTTTGTTATTAACAGTGCCTGTAACAGGTCAAAACTACAAAAACTTTATTTTTTCGATGTCCCTGGGATATTGACACGTTTATCACTTCACTTAGAGAAATGATCTGACTTTATCAGAATCTTTAAGTTTTTCAGCCATTATTTCAGTCATAATGAGGTTAATAATTTTTTGACAAAAATGTTGAAGTTTTCGTTCAGTTTTTTTTGTTATAATACTTACTTTCTTCCATGGGATTGCTCCAAATCCTGTTGATTTGACTGTAATTTAAATTTTTTAAGTATTAAAATAGATTTTATACATTTTACGTTATTTATACATAAACATAAATTTTATCTAAGTATTGTCTTTTGGTTTTTTACAAAATTTTTTGTTAAAGTTTGTTGTTGTTTATATTCCGTATAATATGTCAATATACAGATGAAAGAATTTAGCAGATATTGTTTTTATTCGTTTTGCTACCTGACTCAACCGCTATTTGATGGAGGTGGATGTGAATTATATGTTTAATTTTTGGCTTAGTTAAGTTCCTATTAATCCAGTACTGTCTATATGTTCATTGGTGCTAGTACTCTGTATCTGTTTGTTGCGTGAAGTTAAGGGATAACGAAGTAATGAAAAGAAAAAAAAATAATTCTCGTTGGCGGTATTTTTGGTAAAAGATACGAAGCTGGACCAAAAAAAAACCTTTGTATTTAGTATATGAGGCAACGTTATCTTCTTCTTTTGGTAAATGAGGCAAAGTTATCTTCATTTTTTTTTTTTTTTGTGAGCAGCCTAAAAATTTCTCATAAGCTAGATTTATAGCATCAAGTCCAAGATTAAGCGTTTGAGAAACAAACTTTAGCGCCAGTTGACATATTCTTAAGATCTGTTTAGTATAGGTTTCTACAAGCCCAACTTTATGATCAATTAGGCAATAATGTACCAAAAAATTATTCCTTCACCTTTAAGATGATATTAGGATTATTTTGACAATAGAAAACAACTTTAGATAAGGCGCTATGGAAAAAAAAGTTAATACTGGATTTACACCGATCAATGTTCAGAGAAATTGACTTAATCTGGCTTCATGAAACTTTGACCTGGCTTTAAGCATATATAGACATGTGTTTTACATTGAAATTTTTTTTTCCAAAATGCTCTGGGTTCGAATGCCGGTCTCTTAAACTTTTTAAAAGGAAGAAAATGAACTAAAACGCCTATTTAGAATAAAACTCGCGATAAAAAAAAATTCTATTGGATGCAAAACATTCTTCTAACTAAAAAGAAACTGTTGAAAATTTGAGATGACAACCTCAAGCAGTTCTGTAATAATGCCGGCCGACATAATAAAAACCCTTAATTTGAGAAAATTAAAAATGAACGCAAGAAAAAAAATCAAAAACAGCAGATAAGCATTACACCTATATGACCATTTACATATTTAAAATGAGCGTTTTAAAGTCTCCAACTTCATATGCTTTACCTTTATTGTCCAAATTTTTATCATATTCGTAATCTCTGTAGGCTTTTTTTTTTTTTTATGTTAGTGACGATAAGTCGACAACGCTTCTTGTCAAATTTTTTTGAGCTACTTAATGTATATATTCTCCTGGAACCATGTCAAGTTTTTCGTATATCGAAATGGATGACTTCATCTCAATATTAAAATTTGCGACTGCATCGCACACTCTGAACTTGAACAATGAAGTGGTGTATACCCTGTTAATATTTAGTTTTTTTCTGTGCTGCTGAGAAGTTTCTTAAGTTTAAAACCTTATTTTACGAAGTTGCTACATTTGAGCAAAAAATTTTTTTATAGCACTTATTACAATTACCAATTTTTTTCAAAAGGATCAGTAGAATTATTTACATGGTTCCACTGTCACTATTAAATTGTCTTTCAAGAAATACTCTTGATTTTAGTTCTTTCCTTGACTCTCCATACTTTCCCCATGATTGGTTTATTATTTAAAAATTTGACTAAAAGTTAACTAAAATGAAACAATTTGAACTGCAAAAACTAAAAATCTTGTTCAAAGAAACAGAATTTTCCAGAGAAAATTCTGACTCAATAAATAACCTGCTGCAACTTCAAATGAAATTGAAATCTTTGAGGCATCTATCCCAAAAGAAAAGGATAGTATCTCAGGATATCTTGTTACTGTTGATATTGAGTTCACCCTGCTGTCCGATATGTACTATGGGAGCACTATTTTTCAAAGAACGTACGACTAAAAAACAGGATGTTACATCTTGTTTGTATGTGAAATGTTCCTATTGTAGCTTCTGGATGTCGAAACCATGAGCAGGTCATGCAAAAGCTGTTTTTTTTTTTTTTCATAAATACCTACAAACCCAAATAAATATACTAATTGTAAAAACAGCCATTTGTGTAAATATGTTTATAAAGTTTCTGCCGGAAGGATGCAGGCAAAACACATTGACAAGTAAAAAACCATAAAAAAAAAAATTTAAATTGAATAAAACAAGAAAATTGCAATAAAACTCAGGAAGTAACATATGCTCCTAGTGAATCTTTTTGTTTAAACGTATTTTTCTCAATTTGTCATTTTTTGGCCGGAATTTAAAGAGAACAGCTAAAAAAAAAATTCTCTGCGTTTTTTTAGAATTAGTATTTTTATGCTAATATATGGGGCAAGAAGTTTCATACAGTTATCGTTAAAAAATCTGAAGGTTTCGTTAATATAAACAAACGGGTAATGAAACGTTTCTACAATAGGTATTTAAAGATGCAAGAACAAATCGTCATAGTTATAATTAATAATCATAAAACTAGGGCAAAAGGTAGATTTTTCAGTTATTTCAAGTGAATGAATACCAAAACACGAAGTATCAAAATAAAATTTGTTCTAGATAAATCTTATATGAGCTAGTGAAGTATATATAGAAACAAATTGAGAAGGCTTATTTGTAATGCGTTTGAATTACATTTGAATTGCTGCGCTAATTTAAGATTATAAATATTTTGTATTTCGTTAAGGCGTGTTCACCATAAAAAAAAAATGTTTTGCAAATTCCAAGCTAATTTTATACAGATATTGCATTTCTTATATAATAAAGAGAATGAATGCTTTACTTGCCGTACAGAAATGAAGATGATTTACTGACAAATAATTTATATCTAGATGCATGAAGTAATCCTGAAGTTAGAAACTAATCAAAAAATATTTCAGTCATACGCTGAGATGATTGATGATGCATTATTTTATACCTGAAGTTGGTAGTGATGAAGAAAATTCTGAAGATGAAGAAAACTCTATTACAGTTCTTCCTGCGATTGAGCCAACTTTATTATCAGATGAAAATATTAGTAAATGTTTGATGTATTTCACTCTTTTGCAAGTAGATGTTCAAAAAATCTTAATTGCACCAATGCCAGAAAATTACAACATTTGAACTTGTTTATCACAGGCAATGCAGGGACAGGAAAAAGTTTCATAGTTCGGTTGTTCTTTCATCAATTGTTTTCGTTTAAAAATCCAATACGAGAGAAAGTTCTCATGATTACAGCTACAAGAATAAATAGTATTGGTGGGACAACATTTTATAGCGCTGTAAATATTTCTCCTAAATGCACAAGCAAACAGCTAAATATGCCAGGGCCTAAAAAGTAAGGCGAATTAAGACATAGATTTTCTGAACTTCAAGCTGTTATCATAGATGAGATCTCGATGGAAAGTCAATTAAGCCTCGAACATATTAATCCACGATTAAATGAAATACTTGGCACTCTTCAAAAAAAATTGAAGTTTATCAGTGATTATCGTAGTAGACTTGTTGCAATTGCCCCCAGTCAAAAAATGTTTTAAATCCAGTTCTAAATTTAGACATGTTGTGGAGCTATTTTGAAATGTGCTAATTAACAGAAGTTTTGAGACAAAAAGATCCAGTATTTGTAAACTCGCTAAATAATTGCAGAAATATAACTGATGATAAAATATAGCTGATGATGACATGACTGTTTTGCGATCAAGACATATTTCCTTCATACACAAAAGAAATAACCCATTTGTATACAGAACATAACAATATAGCAAAACATAATAATTCAATTTTTATCAAATTGTACGCACCAAACTGTGCTATATCTGAGATTGTGATAAGTTGCCACCAGGAGTTTCGTGCATTAGTTCTCTAATTTTCAATAAGTCTCAAATATCTCAAGTATCTTGTGTAGCAACAACTTTTAATATTAAATTAGTTTTCTCTGCATGGTGACACAAAACATAGATTTAGAAGACCGTTTAATAAATGGACAGATAAGAACTGTTGTGCATATAAAATTTTTCAATGAGCAACCGCGCGTACTATATGAGGTTTATGGATGATAGTTCAAAGTTAAGAAGGACAATTTCATATGCTTAAAGTAATAACTGTGTTCCAGTTAAAAAAGTTGAAACTGAGATCTGTGTCAGAAATTATGGAGGTGGAATTTATGAGTTGTATTTAAAAGAACACGATTCCATTTAATGCATAGTTATCCTGCAACAATACATAAGTATAGGGACAACAGTTCCAAAAGCGCTTGTTAGTTTTAAACTGTTTAAACAAAGGAGTTTTTAATGCCAGAAAAATGTATGTACCTCTTAGTCGTTTAGAGTTTTCATCTGGCTTATATATTGCTGGTCATATTTCTAAAGATGCAACTCGTGCAGACAAAAAAGCTTTTGTTGAGTATGAAGTCTGCGTACGGAGTCATTAATGACTCCAGTTGAGTATGAAGTCTGCGTACAGAGTCATTAATGACTCCAGTTGAGTATGAAGTCAGCGTACAGAGTCATCAATGACTCCAGTTGAGTATGAATTCTGCGTACAGAGTCATTAATGACTCCAGTTGAGTATGAAATCTGCGTACAGAGTCATTAATGACTCCAGTTGAACGATTTTTGGTATCCTCATCTTATTTTATTTTCAGCTATTTAAATATTCTGTCTTTGAAGATATAGTTTTAATTGAACGCGAAGTAATGTTATTTGCAGACGAGAATGACAAAATCGCATATCTTCTTGTTATGAAAAAATAAAGGATTTTAATACGACTCACACAATGATAACAGTGATACTTTTAAAAGTCTGGCAGTTTGTTATAGAGATACATCAAATTTTGAATGTATTGATAGTCTTCCAGGTATGCTAATATTTCCAGTTAGAAAGAACTTTTTTATGTTCAAGTCATTTAAATTTATACTTCTTTATAAAAAGAAATGTTTGACTCGAACTAATTTTGCATTTATGATTGAGCACATGTTGTGACGTTATCGTGATGTTGGCATCATTACTTGAGATTTGAATGAAGACGGCTTTAATATATCGCATCAATTTAATTTTTTTGTCCTTGATTTGGTTTCGTATCAATTTATAACTTAAAAATATTTTTTGACTGTTTTATCACTCTAGATTCTAGAATTAAAATTAAACTGAAATTGACTTCTCCTTCAAAAAGATAAAAGCGTAAGTATGTTATTATTTTTATATTTCACTATATCAATATTTTCAGGGCAGAAATAATAAACTTTATCATACATGCAGACAATTCTTGCATGCATTACAGAATTTGGCATTTATGTTGGTAAACGTAAATTATTGCCCATTTATTTTTAGAAGCATACATCGAGTTTGTTTCAAGTGTTTCGCCTGTAAGACAATCCAAGAAAGGATCGAATTATTTTGATTTTGTTTTGGAAACTGATTTAGCAGCAAAGCGGGTTGTTTTTAGCTTTGAAAATCATGAAATCATTTAAGGAGTTAAAAATAATCGAGAAAGCGATGATATATTACACGACGATTTTAGCACAATTAAAAGATTTGCACCTACTTTACAAACGAAAGGAAGAAAATCTAATAATGGTTTTAGTATCGAACAGATATAAAATAAAGTTAGCTTGTACAAAAATGTAAACACTTCAGGTTTGGTTTATGGAATGAGTCCCAAAGAATATGTTGAAAAAAATGGCTCAAAAGTTGCCATCCGTAAAGATATTCTAAAAGATACTGATGCTACAATCCCAATCACTATATGGGGTGAAGAAGAAGTTTCCAAAGTTGTAAATAATGTTGTGTATACATTTGAGAATCTGTGTGTAACCATGTAATTATTATTCTGTCAGAGCTCTCATTACAACTTTTAGAACCAGAATTGAACTTAATGATGAACTTTGCATTGATATTCCATCTGAAGGTAAACAAAGCTCAACGCAAGCCACTGTCTTTTGTACAGTAAGCAAAATTGATGTCAACAGTTTTAAAGCAAAGTTAATTTGTGCATGTAGTGCAGAACTTCAGGAAGATAAATACGGAATACGGGTTTGTTTTATGTTCATGTGGCATGATGTCGCTTACTGTAACATGTAAGAAAGACTCAAAGGTAACTTTTAAAGTAGTTGTCGACAATACAAAAGTTGAATTGACAGCAGGCCTTTCTTCGATTGAAAAAAATGTTATGATGAGTCCATATAGAAAAAATGCTTTTAGCCAGAAAAATTTTGAAAACACCAATTGTGGTAAAATTTAAAAAAGCAACGACGAACTATTTATCGCATAATAATGGGTTTTTAGAGGTCATCGTCTCTTAAAAAGGTTATGTTGAAAAATGTGTTCTTGGTGTTATTTTTTTATTCCGATAAAATAAACATTCTTGTTATCACCGCTATTAATTATTTGGTTATTTTCTATTTCAAAGTGATTTTCATTGTCAACAACACAAGTCACTATTTTTTATTTTTTTATATATATATGTGTATAATAGTTAGTTGAAAAAATAAAAATGTGTAGAAATAGTGGGGCTTAGCAAGTTTTTTTAGGCATTTGTTTGATTGGGGAGAGAGGTTTACAATTTTTGCTTTAATTGTACATATTTTTTTAGAAAAAGTTGATATTTTTGTAAAATAAATGTTAGGACTTGTTGGCGTTGCAAATAAATGGGGAGTATTGGGAATTTTTAGAAAATCATAGATGGGGAGACTCATAGTAAATTGAAATGGGTATGATTTTTTTTGTTCAAACATCGTAGTTTAGCTACAATTATGTTTTTGAAGGATAACACAGGTTAAATTTTTAATTTTGATGAATAATTTGGAGATATTTCAAAGGGATGAGCCTACATTATTATCAGAAACCTTAGTGCAAGGAGCCTTTCATGGATTTTGGCCGTTTATTTGAAAGTCCTTTAAGACCTAACCGTATTCTCAACCAGGAGTTGTAAAAAACACAACGTTTTTTTCAACAAAGGCAATTTTTTTGTGTGTTTTTTCTTCCGTGCTTCTGTTTAGTTTTGTTATTTGCTCTAATTTTACCATGGTAGTACTTCTGCTTGCAAAATTTGTTTTTTTTTTTTTTTTGCTTTCCGTAAAATTTAAATGTGTTTTTCTCAAATTTAAATTTGTTAAGGCGCTGCTTCAGACAACTTTGAATTGCATGAATCTTCTGTTTTTTTTGTTTTTTTCGGCTTTTTCATTAAAATTTTCAGGAGTTCTAAATGAAACACATACAATATAGGAGAATCGGAAAAGTTCAAAGTTGTTTATAAAAGTTTATTTATTAACATATTGATTCTGACCGGTGATAATTGATGCCTTTTTTTGCCTAAGATACTAAAAGCCTAGGTATATGTGACCTTTTTAATATATCAAACTGAAAATATCTATTTGCATGTTGATTATAAGTGTGAATGATCTGTGAAAAATTGAGCTTGTCACCTTTCACCTTTCTTGCGGTTTTTGACGCAGCACACTTACGACTTTTGGGGGCCCGCGGTCCTAAAAGGTGGACCTTTTCTGAAAAAAATAAAATAAATAAAGAAATTTCTTTATTGTATAGTTATATCTTCGTTTTGTTGAAACATGGAGTGCATAGCACAAATATAGCAGATTTTAGTTTTTTTACCCGAGTACCGCTAACATCATGAAACTTAGAAGAGGATGAATCTCATAATCACTTTATTGGCTCCATGTTACATCATGTTTTTATAAATTCATTGTCTCGAGTAAATAAAAAGTTAATGGGAACACAAAAAATAATTACAAAAAAAGACACAGTCTGACAAAAAGACACGAGGTAAAGAAAAAAGCTTTAGGATTAAAAACGCACGTTGTAAAAATAGGCACTGGTTGAAAATTAACCATGAAAGCACAGCATGTATAAAGGCATGGATTGACGGAATATACATTAGGATCCAATTTAAAAAAAAAACTGGAGGGTCATGAGAGAGCACAGGATTTTGAAACATAGTTATGACTTAATGGTGACCAATGATTTCCTCGTAAAACAACCATATGAGAGATTGGATTAAACCTTTCACAAAACTGTTAGAAATATCCAAACATCTTTTGCAATCGTGTCAGTGCAGTGGTAAGAACTCCGTATTGAGTTTCTCTAGCCTTTTATAGACTTTTATAGATATTTTCATCCATCTACAAAATGCCTTGCCACTTTCCAGAAGCTATGATGTATGATTCAGTTTGGTTTGAACGTCTTTCTTACGAGCAAGATAGGAATGCAGTTGCGTTACTCTTGACAAACAACCTGTCTGCACAACTGGCAGAAAAACATGCTGAAACATCAATGTCTAAGGTATTTAGGAACCCTTAAGTTTGTAATTTTTTATATCCTTGGATTCAATTTTCTTATTTAATTCGACTCTACTGCTACACCCCTTCCTCTCCCTTTATATCCACATTATTGGGCTATTCCTTAACATCCATACGTAGGGGGAAGTAAATTTTTTACTATCAAATTTTTGTCTGGAATACTTTGGTCAGACCCCATGAATGAAATGGTGCATGACTTTACCTTTAGGGATGAATCTGCTCAATGTTCAAACCTTTTATAGTTGTTTGGCCGAGCGGATATGGTATTTGTTTCCAGATCCTCGAGTTGTGGGTTTGAACCCACTTTAGAACCAATGATTTTCTTTACCATAAGCTCTCGAATGGGAACTCTAAGTACACCAAAACCCTTGGGAACCTTCTGAAATAAATAGTTTGAAGCTAATTGTTGGCCCCATGTTTAAAAAGTATACATTGGAAATAAGTTGAATTATTATTATTTACCATAAGGATTTATTATAAGCCCAATATAACCCTCCCCTCAAAGATAACAGCTAAGTTGCATTTCATGCTTATATTATAATGTTTGATATTTTATACCCAAACAAAATCATCTGATAATATTGACAAAAAATAATTTAAAATGATAATAATTATTGGAAATTTTGACCTAAATGAAATTGGTTATTATTTTCACTAAATGCTGTTTTTTTCATTATAAATCTCAAATGCTAAGTAAATTTAATAATTATGGTGTAACACTTTATTTCCAAGTGACTCACAGCTGTATCTTAGGTGAAATTATATCTTGAATTGTTTTGCTTTAAAGAATTCTTGTAGATTTGATTTATATATAATCCTAAGTTTTTAAAGTTAATGTTTAATTTAATTTATATATTTATATTTTGTACTTTATTGTAAGCTTCTTGAATGTTCATAACATTTGTCTAATTTTTGAAAAATTGGTATGTTGAGATTAATAAAACAAACTTAATATAATATATTAATTATATAATTAATATATTATTTAATATTTTATATTATTGAAAAAGATATTCTTTATCTTTTAGGTGATTTTTACTGTTTGAAAAAATATTTTAAGTATCTAAAGTTATTAAGAAAAGAATTTGGGGGGTATTTTTGAAAATTTCTCAAGTCAGTTGTGAACAAAATTCCATGCTGCAACTGTTTCAAACAGCTTTTAGGCATCACCTTGCCTTTTTGGATTAATGAATAAAATTCCTTGCCTTTAACCAATTTTGGCATGCTCTTTCTACCATTATTTTCATAAATTGAAATTTTTATGGATTAATTTTTAAAACGAATTTCTAATATAAATTGTGAGGTACATTCGTTTTCTCAGAAGTTTGATTTGTTGAGAGCTCTTAAATTAAAGACTTGATTAGTGTGATGAATAATTGTGAGTAAACCATGGGCAAAAATTCATAATGCTTATATAAAAAAACTTTGAAACAACAATATTGACTTCAAAAGTCAAGCACTGCGAAAAGATTTGATTTTATGATAATTATTTCTAGGTTTAATATTATTCTGAGATTCTATTATTTTACAAGTAAAATTAACCCTGAGTAAAGTTATGAAGGTTTATATAGCATTATAGAAGCTGCTTCTTTTTTCAGAATATGATGTTTTTAGATATAGATTTTAAAATGAGATTGAAAGCAATTTTTGCAGTGTAATTTTATACATGTGCTATGCAGATTATAGCCACTCTTCCCAACATGACAAAGCTGAATCATTTGAAATTGTTTTATTATTTGCTTTTTGCCAATTAAAATATGCTTACATAACGTTGGGTAGTGGTGATTTTGATGTACAAACTATTTAAAATGAGCCTTTTATAATCTCTCTGAAATATCAATTTTTTGCTTACTTTGTTTTCACAGATGACAAAGTTTCCATATTTTGGTGTATTATTTTAAATTTAGTCAAGTCAATTAAGGTCAGTTTTATAATTGTTTTTGATTTCTGATTGCTTATTTTGTCTCATTTATTTAAATAAATGGCTCTCTGCAACAGATATATTTAAAAGGTAATGCAAGATCATTTCATTTGTTGAATATGTATATAGAATAACCAGTTGCAATTTAATATTTAGATGTAAAATTGTGCACCTTTTTGTTAAAATTAATATTGCTGTTTTACTTTGATTTTCGTGCGTATCAATCAATAATCTTTGACCATCCAATGAAATTTGTTTTAGGAAACAATGAAGAATTTCATAAATTTTAAGAAAATTTTTTTTTAGTCAGGCAGCTCAACCTTGAGCAACGAGATCGCTAAAGCTCGGGAATCTATCAAGCAATCACTCGCAGAGGTGAGATTTATTTATTAGACTCCTGGCCTAGACCAGAAGTTGCTTATAAATATCTGGTTTCATTTGTTCTTCAAACTGTCCATAGTAATCCTTCATAATTAGGAAAAAAAATCATTAATGGCAATGATCATGCCAAGTGAGAATCTGTTTGTTATGGTTTGATTGGCAAGGGTCCTAGAAGTAACTTATTGCCATGTGTGCATCTTAATTTTTTTCAGTTTTGATAATTTTAATTTTACTTTTACCTGTTGCTTCCTTGTCATAAAATTATGTGATTTATTTGGTTAGTTCTTCGTTACCCTGCTATGTGTCTACACGTCATTTCTCAAATTTTCATTTATTTCAGTAGTATTAGCCACCTGTTAAAAATCATTGTTCTGCATATGCATTTTATTGGCATGTGGCTCAGATAGGTCATACGCTTTACTTTAAATTAAGTGAAAGAGCTTCTTTTTTTTTGGTTGGAAATCATAGCAAGTCAAACTTATTAAAAGATGACCACCCAAGACAGGACTCGAAACGGAGGCTTAGCATTCAAGAAATATTAACAAAACAAAAAGAAAGGAAATTACCTTCGCCTTCATGCAAAATTTGGACTTTCATTTTTTTAATGAGGTCAGATTTTCTTGCGAAATTCTGTTTTATTGTTTTAGCTTGTCTGTCATAGCAAAATGGGTTAAATTTTATTATAAAGATTTTCTAATTTTTAATCTTATAATATAATGAAAGTTATTTCTGGATTATTAAATTTTAAATCAGATATAAAAAAAGAAAGAAAATTTTGTGTAGACAAGAAAAAATATATTCCCTTCCATAATTTTTTTTTTTTTGATTTATCTCAAACTTTATTAAATTTTAAGATTAATTTAAGAAACATTTCTAAAAATGATTCAAAGTTATTATTCCATTATTTTCCCATTGTTGAAATGACCAGGAAGATTTATTTTATTATTCCTTGAAAAAGTTTTGCATTGTTAAGTTGTGATTATTAATGTTAAATGGTTAACAAGTGATTTTTATTTCACATTTTTGATGGACAGCTTATTTTCATAGCTGATTTTGACAATTTCTAAGAAACTTATTTGCTTTGCTCACATCACAAATAAATGAATATGAATATACACATGAGAAATATCTTTTGGTTTAGTATCTTAAGGTATTGTATGTTTTACTGTATTGAGACAGAAATTATTCGATTGCATATTTTTGTATATTGGCTCATCAGATTTTAAATTATTGTAAGTGTTAAAACTGGGAATATTCTAATTAAGTCAGAAAAAGAATAGTATTGCGCATTTTAAGAAACTTTGGACTCTCTATATAAGAGTAAAAATTAAGCTCTGCACAAAAAAAGAAAAAATTGATCTTTGGTAGTTTTATGACATATCAGTTTGATTATTGTTGCTTTTTTTTTTTTATGTTATAATTTTTACGAAAATGGCAAATTAACAAAACCAGCATTTTTGACAATCTGCTGCAAATTTTTAGAAAACAATTTTTTGCTAAAAAAACTGTTGCCCTTATCTAATAATGCATGCAGATATTTGTGTTTGCTTTTCCCTCATGCTCAAACAAATTTTCATTGTTTTTTTCTTCTTCAATAAAACTTCTTTTTTTAATTTAGTCCACTCCTGTACATCAGAAAGATCTTGAAGAAGAAAACATGATGCTCAAGAAAGGTGAAAAATTTTATTAGTTATTAAAAACAAAATATGTATTAGCTGTTTAACAAAAATTTCAATAAATTTAAAATAATATTTATTTTACAATAAAATTTAATCAATGAATGTGATGAAAATAAGAATAAGGAAAAAGATTTTGAATTGTTGACAATCAATCAAAATGCTTTTCTCTTTCAGTTCTTGATTGATGATTTTTATTTATGGAAATAAAAAAATTTCTTATAATTACCTATGAAATAGCTCATCCAAATTTATCACTAATTTTTACTGCATAGTTAGTGGGACGAATGATCCTGTCACCGCTTCTTCATGGTCATAGTCAATCAGGTTTATGCCATTGTTTATGAATTAACCTTTATGAATTTTGTGATATCTTCAGGATGACTTCCACCTAAGTACACATACTCACTATTGGCGTAACTCTTGCATAACAGTGTTTCGTTTTTAGTTATTGAAGACTTAACAGCAAGGTTATCAACACTTGAGTGTCGTGTTGCTAAGCTTGAAGGTTAGTAATAATATTTTTTTTTTTAAATAGATATATAAATATGAAATATAGAATTATATGATTTAACTATTCATTAGAACGCATCAATCATATAATTTTTGTATGAATCCAGTTTTTTGTTAAGTAAGAATATGAAAATATTAATCATTTTGAAATTTAATACCAAGTTACAAAAATAAAGTTTACAATACATTATTTTAGGGTTCTCACTGAGAAAATATAACCTTACTGTGTCCTTACTTACAAGTCCTTAGACTTGTAATAAACATTTTCATATAAATAAGATCCCTAACTATTTTTACATATTTCTCTCAAATGAAGTCCTTCTGTAAATATACCAAAAGTCCCTTGTAAAAGAAACCTAACAAAGTTATTATGGGATAGACTCACTGTTGGCTCTATTTGCGCAATTATTTTTACAAATTTCAGAATTTTCTATGACGATTTAGGTTCAAAGAATAGAGTAAAAGCCACCAACTTAGGAATAAATAAGCATATCAATAAATAATGTATCTATGGAACGTGTTGGGTTTAAAAATGTTTGATAAATCCCTTGAATTCATAATTCTTATGAAATTATTTTATTTCATATTGAAATCAACAGTTAAGACTTGTTGATTATTTAAAATCAGAAAGTATGAAAAGGATTAGCTTATAGTTTTTTGTGATACCAATTTGTTCTAAAGTGGATTTGTCAAATTTGCAATACCTTGTAATATTTCTATAAAAAGACAAACTAATACGTATCTATTTTAATATTTTAACTTTGGTGTTGCACAAATATTTGATTGTATTCACTAATTTTACTAAAAAGAATTCATGTTTTTTGAGGAAATTGATGATGAATTAATGATTCAAGGACATTAAGAATGCAGAATCTAGAATTCAATGACAGCTAACCTTAAGCAGTCTACCATAATCTAAGTTATTTTTCGAATCGTGGATAACTTAGATTTTGAATAATGGAAGGCATTGATAATCTGATGATTTGGTCATATCTACCAAAATGGTTAGGGATATAGAAATAGATAAAGTTCTCCAGAAAAAAAGTTAGTAGTCAACTCAATTTTGAGAAGTTGACTGAAAAATTATTGTGATGTATTTTGATTATTTTGCTTTAATTTTTTTTTTTTTTTTTTTTTTATTGTTATTATTGTATTATTTTTTATTTATTGAGATTACAAGGCTGGAATTTTGAATCATAAAATGCATTTACTGCTTTGTTTCTCAAATTGTACTATTTATTTTGTCATATATACTGTTCTACTTGTACATGTTTGCACAAATGGTTATTTACAAAATAAAGTATTGTATCTAACTTTTATAAAATATTTCAATGCATTTTTTATAGGTAAAGAAGAAACACCAAAACAACAGTCAAAGGTAAATAATTGTTTTGTTTTATATGAATAATTCATCAGGTTTTCTGTTTTAGTTGGGTTGCAATTTGATACTTGTTTGCTTCTTAGAATGACTTAAACTTTTGAGCATCATAAGCAAAATGCAAATGCATAAGCTATATTGTACAGCCATTTTAGAGTAAAATAAAGATATATATATATATGTATATATCTTTACATCATTGGTCATAATTTCAATTACATTGTGAGTAGAAATTCAGCGAGGGTTTGTTTTTGAGTCTATACCCTTGTCTACTCAATGACCATACGCATTTTACTCATTTTCAGAATCTGAAATCTGTCTCTGCTCCCTCTCGATTACTTTGCTTGTAATGATTATATTTAGCTTTATTTTCATCTCTGTTTTTAGCAACAATCTTACAATCAATTTGCTATAAAGATTTTCAAACCATTCTATATTTCATTTTCTGAATTTGAAAATAGAAATAAATTTTTTTCTCATTCTTCTTGAAAGAATGTCAAAATTAATCTGGAACTATACCACAGTTATATAATTCAGATTATGAAATATTTCAATGACTTTTGTTTCGAAAAAAGTTATTTTAAGAAGTAATTTATTAGATCTTAGGGAATCAACCAGTTTAACTATAAATTAGTCACCCTAAACATAATTTGTTCCTTATTTTACAGTTCTCTCGCTTAAACTATTTGCATAGATCAATCACTTACTTTTTTTAGAAGCCAGAGAAGGTTGAGGAAAGTGATGATGACATGTTTGCTGAATCAGACGAAGAGGAGGTATGTTTTTGTAAAATTTATCATTTTTCTTAGAGCAACTTAACGATGATAAAGCTTGCTAATGGATTACTGTAAAAAACTAATTTTTTTTTTTTTAATGAATAAATTTTCAGTTTTTTATGCCACAATGGTAAACCTTGCGTAGAAAATTTGGTGTTCATGCTTTATAGAGGGTAGTTGTTAAGGTTCTGCACAGAAAATTTGGTGTTCATGCTTTATAGAGGGTAGTTGTTAAGATTCTGCATAGAAAATTTGGTGTTCATGCTTTATA
>JAUZNK010049288.1:0-32921 GCA_035046665.1 Euphysa ruthae
CCAAGACTTGCATTGCATACTGTATGTCGGTACAAACACGTCGTTTTAACTTATCAGCCATTTCTTACTCTAATCTTATGTTAGTCGTTTTAACCTTTTAGTTGTTGCTTAACCTAAACCTATATCAGTTATTTTAACCTATGCGACTTTTCGCACCCAAAACCTACATCACTGTATATAGGGTAATGTAATAACTTTACCCTAAACCTAAAATTCCGCGAAAACTCCCTTAATTGTAGCCAGTTTCTTTAATTTATTACTTATAATATAATACCTGTCTGAACAAAAAATAAAATTATTTGAACAGGTCAGTTGGAATATACACTTCGGTTTTTTAGCCAATGTATGATTGAATTATTCTGGTTTTTCAGTGTAAAAATATCATAATAAGAAAATAATATTAAAATTAAGTTGATTAATGAAAAGAAGTGTAGCAGGTTCTATCTAAGTATTTATATTAAAAAAGTAGTGTGTTTTATGGAGGACCACCAGAGCCTGATACCCACAAGAGCATGAACATTTAAAATTCTATCAGTAACACCACCTCTTCATTAACTCCTTCCTCTTCTATAATAAAATTGACAAATTTCATATCACAGTGTGAAAAAGGTGCTGCATCAGATAATTCATGGCACTACGTTTTAATTAAATGAGCCGTGAAATTATGTAAGAAATAAAAGCCCTCTACCTCTGGTTGCCATGTTTTCCTAAATTCAAGTGCAATATATTTTAGAATAAATATTTTGTGGAACAACTTCCCTAAGTAAAGTTATGTTGGTCGAAATGATTAAAAATGGGTGTTTCATCAGCAATTTTCTGTTTAATGATTTCACAGGAGAAAAATTCTCAACGTTTTTTTTAAAACGCATCCTATCATTCAAACCTTCAATTAAAAAGCTCTGAAACTTTCAGAAAATGCTGCTCATACGATAGGTTGTGTCCTGAAATAAGATTGAAAATTATTTGTCGATAAAATGTACATTCTATGTCCATATATTTGACCTATATCTTGCTGATTTAATTTTTATAGCACAATTTAAGGTCTAATAATCAAATGATGTTTATTTTATCACATTTTATTACTTTTTAGAAATCTACTCTAAAATTTTTTGATAATTATTCTTTATGTTACAAGCCGCAGGATTATCAACAAACTTTGTCTTTTTTTTTTTTTTTTTCCGGTCATCATTTTGTAAAAGATATAAGTAGAATATAAAAATACATAAAATATGATTGGTGTAGATTTTTGTAGTAGTAATGTAAGACCACCTTAAAAAAAGAGGTATTACAGATTTTTATTAAACTGTTTATTTTATGTATAATTTTATAATATAAAGATTTCAACAAAAAAGCCTTATGAGCATTTAAACTTGATGTCTAATACATCTCTAATAAACCTTTGTTAACCTCTCTTGCTTTCGAAAAAATTTTTTGTTCCCTTTGGATTTCGAGACTTTTTATGTCATTTGGAAATATATTCTATAATAAAGGACCGAGGTATCTTTACAAAAACGCCATATAAAACACATTTTATATGTGGGACTTGGAAATCCATTTATGAACGAAGACTTAGCTCTTGCTTCCCTCTTTTTACAAATACTCTATTTACAATTGAAGGAGAGAGTTTTTTTTTTCACCTTGTATAACTCTAATAAAGTTATAAAAATTTTTTGATGACCTAAAACAGAACCATCAATTTCTAATAGTTTCTTAAAGGACGATATATCTTCATTATATACTAATTTAATAGCTAATAATTATTAATAACTCTTTCATGTATTCTATTTATCTTGTTGTTCAGGTTCCTGTTGTGAAACATCCGTACTAACGGACAATATGAAAATTGTGATTCTAAAAACGATTTAAAATGTACCCTTGTCTTTTGAAGTGACATATACGAACAAACTCGACTTAACGCACTTAATTTATTTCCTGTCTTTTTACAGATAATTAAAACATGGTCTTTAAACCGTAAATTTGCATCTATGTCCATGCCTAAAAAATTCTGATTTCTACTTTCCCATACTTTAGAATTTCCTAAGGAAACCCAATGTTGTTGATGTTTAAAACCAGATAAGTGACATGTCTCTTTATTCAATTTCATATAGTTATTCTGGAACCTCTTTATTGCTAATCATAAACTGTCACGTCCCAATGTTAACAGCAGTAAATCACGAACACAGGTATAAAAAGTGGTGTTATCTGCAAAATTACAAACATCAGCTTTTTCGTTTATAAATAAAAAATTATTTATATATATTAAATAATAATGGTGGTAATATTGAGCGATACTCCGTAACACAGTTAATACCAACAACTGGACTCATTATTTGTTTTGGTTCTCTGCCATCTGCTATCTAAGTAGTTATCTATTAATTTTAATGCAGTTTTCTTATAACTGTATGCGTGTAACTTTGCTATGAAAAAGTCATGATTTATTGCATCAAACGCTTTTGAAAGGTCCATTAGTACTGCCCATAAGTATCCATTCTTGTCTAAAAAGGCTTTCCATTTCTCAATCATTGCAGTTAAAGCATATCCACATAGATAAGGTAGTAAAACTTATCAAAATAAAAATATATCTTTTTTTGAAAAATTTTTGATACTACTGGAACAACACTCACTGGTCGATAGCTTTGCGTACTAGTTGTGTCACCTTTTTTAAATATAGGATTTATTTCTGTCATCTTTAGTTCATCAGGAAAACACGATTTTACTATAAATATAAGTATTCACTAAGTTACACAAAACTGGGGATTATTCCTTTATAGAAGCTTAAGGTGATATATTTTTGAATTGGCTTGTTTTTTTAATTTTTTGGGCCTGTAGCTCATATTCTAAATTCCCTAACTCAATTTCTGAAAATTATAAAAGATTAAAACCTGGAATCAGTTCCCTGATTTTTAATACACTAGGATGCAATTTATTTTTCTCAATTATGTTATCAATAAATTCATTATTAGTTTCATTATACGAACCTAATATTAAAAGTATTTCCTTGAATATCTAATTTCTCAACTGGTGTTTTAAAAAAATCATTTAGATTTTCTGCTACTTGTTTGTCATCAGAAATAATTTCGTCTCCTTGTATCAATGTAATATTACATTTTGATGTAACTTTATCTGACAAAAAAGGCTTAACAGTTTTCCAAAATTTCTTGTTATATCTTTTACATTAAGATTCCCGTAGAAATTTCTTCATTCTTTTTTATAAAATCTTCTCACAAAGCTCCTGTGTTTTTATACATATTTTGATCAACATTTTATTTTGTCCGCTGATATTTTGTGAGAAGTTCAGATAATTATATAATTGCTTTCCTTGGAGCTTTTAATAATCCTTAGAGGTTAATAAATTTACTGTTCCAATCCTCTTTAAATTTCTCTGAATCAAACTTTTTGTAATTTCTGTAGATAAATTATTTTGGCTTAGGTTTCTGAAAATTAGTTTTAAGGACTGTAACAATCATTAAATGTTGGTCAGAAAATCCAGTTGAAAAAACTGAAGTATTTTGAAGACTATTAACCTTGTTTGTCAAAAAAAGATCTTACAAATTGAATGGAGAAAATTTTTAAAACAAGTTTTTTTTTACTAAACTTTTGGTCTAATTGTTATACAGAAACTCTTTTAACACCTTTTCTGAAATATTAGCATTGAAATCACCAACCAATAAAAAACTGTCATAGCTACTGTTATAAATATCTAATCCCATCGTAACATTTTAAAAATGACGTTTATGACTAGAAAGTTGATGAGTTCCAAAAAACTCAATTTGCTTTCCTAAGTTTATTTCCAAAAATATTCCTCCTATATCTAATGGGAATGAATTTTTGTATAAAATTTTACAATTTTCCATGACCTAAAAAACCACTATTGCTAACACATCCTGTAAGTACGTGAAACTGGATAATTATGTCAGATAACTCCACACCACACATAGCATTGCAATCAAAAATTTCTTTAAGGGAGAATCCACTTCAATATTGAAAAAA
Organism: Euphysa ruthae; assembly: GCA_035046665.1. Lineage (NCBI taxonomy): Eukaryota > Metazoa > Cnidaria > Hydrozoa > Anthoathecata > Corymorphidae > Euphysa > Euphysa ruthae. Next base: position 3,991 of record JAUZNK010049288.1, read on the forward strand.
TATTTTGACTTTGTTTTATGCAAGATTTTGTGAGGATTTTGAATTCAAAAACCGTTTGTCAAATTTTTTTTTCATTTTCAGACTTTTATGCATTGTACCACAAACGAATTTTTACCAAAAATTCTCTGAAAATCGAAACGATGTACTTTATCATTTTGGTTTCGCAGATTTTATGCCAATAAAACTTGTTTATCTCACCTATATAAATCATAAGCTGTGAATACACAAACAGTTTTTCAGGGTATAGCTTTTTTTTAGTCTTCTCCTTGCATTTAATCTGCCAAGGCGTTTGAGAAAATTTAGTTTTAATCATATGAAAAGCTGCCAAGGAGAAATAATCAACTATACGTTTTACTAAAATTAAAAATCACGAAATTTATTGTAAATAGTAGTGTTAGCAACCAAAAAGAAGAAAATGTAAATAAGAATAAAAATTTTGAAATACTACCACACCCATCTGTCTCGTATGTAAATAATGAATCTTTTTCTCATAGAAAATGTCAAGATATGGCACCACCTAATGTTCTTAATAACAGCATTACTGGCTAAAGTATCATTGATGCTTAATTGATTAAATAATTAATTAATCAGTACAACCTTTTTGTCCAGAACCCAAATTTCCAGCAGTGACACATTCTGAAAACAAATCCTTACGCAAAGGAATGGCGTCACACCTGTAGGTAACGTGTAATTGTGGTTATAATTTAGACTTTAAAGCATCTAAAACAGCTGACAAATCTTTTGATATGAACAATAGATTTATGTACACAATGAGAATACTCGGGAAAGGTCACGCTGGATTAGAAAAGTTTACGACGCTCATGAATATACCAAAGCTTAAAACTAGGAAAGCTTTTGACAAATTTGTAACCAAATTATCACAAGCTGCATAGCTTGTAGCTAATGAAACCATTGCAGATGCTGTGAAAGAACTCCGGGGTGATGCTATTAGACTTTTTGAAGTCGGCGTTTCTGTTGATGGTTGTTGACAGTATGGTTTTCATCTAATAACGGGGACACCACTGGCTTTGTTTATCAAAACCGGAAAAGTTATCGATATCGAACAGATGGGTAGAATACGCAAAGACTGTAAATTAGCGGAAGGCAGAAATTTTATCAAACTGGAGTATTCCGCCTGGAAAAGCTCATATATCTGTAAGTATAACTACAAAGTTTTGCTGGCGTTATGCAAAACTATAGATGCATGCGTATATTAAACTGTTTAAAAGCAAAGTACAATTTACGATACACTAAATATCTTGGTGATGAGGAAAGCAAAATTTACCAGTAAATAAAAAATATTTACCAAGGTATAGAAGTTGTTAAACAAGACTGCATTGATCATTTCCAAAAACGATTTTGTTTGCGATGTTGAAACTTTAAAAAAATCAGTTAAAGAATTAGGTGGAAGAGGTCGATTAACAAACCCAGCTGTTGTTGGGCTTCAAAACTACTTTGATGTCGCTATAAAACAGAACGTTGAAGACCTTGTGGGTATGCGAGCATCTGCATCAGAAAGTTTGTTTCACGTAACGTCATTAGAAATAAAAAAACTTGTACTAACCTTACTGCTCCACTGGAAAGAATAACTGGTGTAAACACAATAGAGATAAAGCGAATGGTACCAATGAGTACAAACCAGGTCCGTGTCTTCCCTTAGATGTTATAATGAAGCCTATTTATTTGGAATTAACTTCGGATAACTGCCATAAACGATTGTTGCATGATAAAACCCAGAACCAAAATGATAGCTTTAGTGCAACAAAATGGGAACGGTGTTTATGATAAGTTTGGTGTATTTAACATTGGGAGAAAAGCCAGTATTCTCCATTTTGAAAAATTAAACATAACATCAGGAAAATTTCGCATACAAGAATGCAGAAGTTTGAACGAAAAGCGCGTACACGTACGCATGTCAGAGTATAAAAATCGCATAAAAAACAAAATCCGTAGAAAAATTTTGCATGGGAAAAAGTAAATAAAGGATGGCAAACATGAACAGAAAGAAGGAAATTTATATGAATCAGGTGCACATTAAATAATATGTAATTATATAATTTGGGCATGATTTTATACAGTTTTTGGATTATAAATGTTTAAGAAGTATTTTTTTTTTTTTTTTTTTTAACCTTTTTACGCTTTTTCTTAGTTTGCAAATTTCTAGTCCCGGTTAAGATAAATCAAGAACCTCTTGTCCGATTTACAAAAAATTTTCAGGACTTTTGTCTTATACATTGAAATACACAATGTGATTGATAGAATTCTTTTTAAATTGTTTATTTTTTGAAATATAAAGACAATATAAACAATAAAAAGTGTTAATATTTTCGTCGAAAATCAATAACGGATTACTTCTATATTAACTTCTATTATGTTTTACACACAGCGACACTAAAAGTTATAGCTTTTAAGAATATCAAATTAAAACAACATGAAATTACTTTTTGCTGTTTGCTGACTTTAGGTTTCTTCATTATTTTCATCCTATATTGATTCATTTTTTATGATTGTGTTTAAGTTCATTGTTTATATCTTTATATAGCAAGGGAATTATGGTAGGAAAAGTTTAACTGACAGTTTTATAAACAAAATGCAAAACTAATTTTGTATGACAATTCGCCAAAACACTACTTTCACATGAAATATTGAAAGGGACACTGCCTTGTACATGATGAAAAAGGAGTGCTTGCTGTGCTATGGCACCGTACAGGTATCACGGATCCCGTAGACCGTAAACTTTTTCCCTGCATTGAGAAAAGCCAGTGTAAGTATTAGAAAAATATTGAGCAGCATAAATCGTCAGTAAATTTTCCAAATTTAATAAAAGATTTAATATACCCCGTTGAATTTACAGCATAATGATCTTTTGAGCCGTTGATTAGACGGGTTGACTCAAAAACCGAACGAGGCTGTCAACCAAATTGTGTGAAAAAAGTGTCCAAAAGAAACATTTATTTCCAAAAGTACGCTAGAGATAGGTGTTCCATCAGCTATTTTAAATTTAAATGATGGAAGAATATCTGGACTTGTGCGAGTGTTTGACCTAATGAGTTTATTTTTTGGCAGTAAAGCAGTTGTTGATTCCATTTTTGCTTTTTATGTGATTCTCAAAATATGGATTTTCTTCATATAAGCCGAACGAAAACATGAATTTATGAAAAACGACTGGAGTTTTGTTCTTAAAATTTTCAACACTTGTTCATAAAGTATTTTAGTAGTGGCTAAAGCAGATTTACGGTCTATATCAAAGAACTATTTGAAATTTAAGTCTCTCAGTTCTTATATTTTTTACCAAAAATTTGAAAAAAATGATTGGTGCCCATTTTGAAACAGTGGATCAGATTTTCAAAATTTTGCTTTATACGCTAGGTAGTTACGCATGTAAAGATTTGTTATGTAAAATTTCAACCTCTTACACTTTTAAATCTCTTACAAAACATGTTTTGCTATTTTTGAAATTTTTGCTGACTCAGCAAAATACATTGAGCTAATTTAAGTTTTTTTCTATTTTTCAATTTTTTTTTATGAAATTTAATACATGTACTCATTCAAGGGTATCACTTTAAGGATAGTGTTCGGCCAACAAAATTGTCTCAGATTTTTTTTAAAAACACGATACGATAAGATCTATTTTATAAGCTTTTATTAAATATTAATAATGCATTGGAAAAAAAAAATGGGTGAAAAAAGGCTAAAGGGGAAAAAATGACAATTGTAATTTTATTTGAGAAAATTAGTCCTCCTCTCAGATTTATTTTTTTTCATATATTTTTTGTTTTTTCAGTTACATTATTACAATGCGTCCCTTTATCAAACATTTCCTCATTCTTTATTATTTTTTCTTAAAGTTGAGATGTTTGAATGTTATTAAATAAAACCTTGGAACCCAAGAATGAAAATGAATGAATGAGGCAACATTCTGGTTACAAAAACATGCTGATTAAGATAAAAAAAATCACTTTGACCTTAAACTTAGGGTAGGGTAACTTATTTATAGCTTCAAGAATATATAAAAAAAAAAAAAAAAAAAAGATCCAAAAAAAGAGATATATACATAATTGTAATATATATAACATAACTTGATAATTTACCACATTTTTATTAATTTTTTAGATTTTTTTATTGCATAATATGAAACTAAATAAAAAACTATACTTATTTCTTGAATAAAAAGTTTTTTGAGATTTCTAGTCCGAACAGTATCCTAGTACTTCAAAAGGTATCCTAAAAAGTATAAAGAATTTTGACATTGGTTGATCCACATGTTACAAAATCATCTACAAAGATGGAAGACCTAGCGAGAGATTAAATGTTACATTGAGGTTTTTGGTAACAGGTGATGCACAATTGATTGTGTTTTGATTTTAAAAACATATATTCGTGAAATACTTCAGTTAGCTTAAATTTCATTGGCTGACAAATAAACAATAAATGTGCGATTTGCTTGGTTGAAAAGTATTCTGTTGCGATCCGTGTGAACGTAGCCAAAAGTTGAAGTGTATTTAACTTTAGCTCGGAACGGGACAGCACAGAATTTCTTTCCAGTTGGATCGTAGAATTTTAAACTGCGCATGCTCACGTGATATCTACTATTCCGTTCCAGCTCCAAATTATGTAAGATGAAATCTACTTTTATCTTTTACTTTGTACTATAATACTTGTACTATAAAAATAAATTATAGAGAATATAATACTTTATTTCTCGGCAAGGTTTGTTTACAATAGTCTCTTCTGCCTGAGATACTGCGCTATAACACTTTGGATAAAAAAATAAACAAATAAGCTTTCATTACCTGTTTCCATCATAAAAAGTTCTTGCAGTAATTTTAATTTTTGTTGACGTAAGAAAGGAAATAGCTTAGATTTGCAAATTCTTTGGCAAATAGGTAGGCGTATATTTCTTGAAAAGATATATATATTTTTTTGTATATTCTATAAGTTTTTATTCTAAAAGAATAAAAGTGGATAGATATCAAAATCTGTTAAGAAATGGGTGAGAGTTGTTTCTTTGTTTTGTTAGTAGATAGGTTATATTATTATCTAATTCAAATGACTTAATATGCAGTACGTTTATTCTAGGATCTATTATAGTTTGTGAAGTCTATAAAAAGGTAAACAGATAAAATCCCTCAGGGCTTAGCGCCCGATATATATATATATATATATATATTTTTTTTTTTTTTTGAACTATTTCTTCTGTAACACTTTAGATATTTTGTTTCGTTCCTGTACATTTCTGTATATTTCCAGATAAAGTTTATTAAATAGAGTTTTATGCGCATATAATAATAAAGGCGTGGTTTTTATGATACTCTACATGCCTCCTTTTAAACTAATTTCACGAAACCTTACCATGTATAACCCTACTTCCTTTCTTATGTTTGTGATCCCAGCAGGGCCATCACTCAAATTGTGGTGTAGCGTCTCCTCTGAAAGGGGGGTGGGGATGGGAGGATGTCCCCCAAGATGCTGCATTATCGATACTCGAATAACCGATTCTTCTTTTTGTAAAATAGCACTGAATTTCAAAAAATTCGGATGAAAAGAAAAAAAGTGACCTTGAAAGACTCTGTGCCAGCCTTCTACGCTATTTTTTTTTCTTGGTACCTCGTCGTCGCTTCTGTGGAGCATGTTCCAAAGACCGATGCTTAACATGGGTTGTCGGCGCTGAGCATTCCGTCTAATCTGTAATAGTATCTTCAAAGTACTCTAAAAAATCTTCGACATTTTCGAATTTTGATTGGGCAACTAACAACAAAAAAACCGTATCTTATTGTCTAGATTGAATTATTTTCTACTGTTCAAATTTTATTAATAAAGAATTTTTAAGGCAAGACGAAATATGCACGAGTTTTGGCTCAAAAAATTTGTTGAGCAAGCAAAAAAAAAAAAAAAATCTGCTTTACTATAGAGAATTTTTCGCGTTGATGCCAAATGAGCTCCAAATACAAAGCTCGCTTTTTTTGCTTTCGCAAAAATATGATTGTTTAAAGGTGCAGGCATGTTTGTAATGTTCATTTTTTAATTTTTGACTACGAATTATTGCAATGCTTTTCTACCATGATCATCAAAAGAATATATATATCACAGTTTTGAAAATCAGTAAATATCGGTTTCTGACAGCATATTTGGTAAAAATGGTTGAAAAATAAAGAAATCGTATAGAAGAAAGATGAATTTGTGGTACATGTTTTTTTTTATGATAACAAGAATGAACAAAAATGTACAAAGGCAACAAACATTTAAGCACACTTGTACGGTATAATAGTCTAGAAAGAACATAATTAAATATCAACAGTTTTTTTTAAAATATCTTAAAGATATTTTAAAAATATCTTTATTATAAAAAATAAAAGACTTTTATTTTTTAACTTCGCGGTTGAACTCATCGGTCCTTCCGTCACTATCATCATAGGTACATTGTTTCAATCGATTGCAGTGCGGTGTTTTAATAAGTTTTAAGTGGCTAAACCCGCACTCGCATGCTCCTGTATTTACCGGAAGGATTAAACCGAATGATGCAATTTTTGATAACACGGGATACATATGCGTATGGCTCATGACTTCAGTCAACACTTCCGGTTAATTTCTTGCATTGTTACATTTATTTCCTTTTTCAATGACTAGCTCGTTATATAAAAAGGACCATTCAGATTCTGCAAGAGTTGGATCAATATCTTAATTTGGGTCACCGTCATAATTTTCAAGCACAAGCAAAGAAAATAACGCAGATTTTGCGTGAGTTCTATTCTGACGAAGGCGAGCGAAATACAATTTGCTGTTTTCATTGTGGAATTTTTCACGGGAGTAGTCAAAGTTATCGCCTTGAAAGGTTTTTGCTAGTATGTTTAATTCAAGCATGACATCGCACATAAAGTAAAGTGTTTCAATAAATATTTTTTTAGAGATGAGCTCATGAGGTCCAAGCGCATCCGCGTCTTTGCGTTATGAAGCTTCACGACTTAAACTTGTTAATACAGCTGGAAGAGATTTTTTCTAAGTTTGCAACTGTTTTTCCCTTTGACAGACATCTTTTGTCAATTGCATGACTCAATCGTGGAGTCAAAAGCCTCTTGTATCTCTTTTAAACCAGCTGTTCTAACATCACTGTTTTTTAAAAAAAACAGTTTAACTGGTTAATGATGCTAAAAAAACTTATAAGTAGCAAATTTTATCACCCGTGTCTTTACCACACAAAGCCAAACGATGAAAAATGCAATGATTTGAAACAAAACTTGGAATTTGTTTTGTAAAAACAAAACAGAAACTCCGTTCCGCTTGCCGACCATAACTGAAGCTCCGTCACTTCCAAAAGCACGCAATTTTGCTTGTCAATTTAAATTATTAAACACTTTTCATAAACTCCACTGTTTTAACAAAAACAATTAAGAATATCAACAATTCCTCCAAAAAAAGTTACAGCATTGCCATCAAGCAAATATCGAAAATAAATTATAAGCTGTGATATAACTGTTGCATCAGTTTTGTCGTCTATTAATACAGCACACGTTGGGGAGAAGTCAAGAGAGATGTATGTACATCATCACAAATAACGTGAGCTATAGATGCCAAGACCTCTTGCAGTAAATGTTCTCAAATATACTTGTCATTTTCAGCAACAAATAAGTCTTTCAAGTGGCGGGACCCATTAGCTTTTCATATTTTGTAGTGTATGCAATATACAAAACCAGTATAGACATTTAATTACACCAATAAAAGCTGTGTTGAGCTGTAACAGTTTTCTGAAAAACTTGTGCAATGCCACCATCTCTTAACGCCGTCTGTTGTGACTCAGCTTTTATTAAGGCTTTATGCAGTTCTGAATAGGCATGCTTTATAAAACTGAGCTTTTGAAAGGTTTTACACAGAATTTCCACCCGCGTTCTAATATTATGTTCTAATACTCGAATGAATACGTCAATAGTTCAAACAAGATGGAAATTCAGTCTACCATTTATTATTAAAACCAGTAGAGCGATATTTAAACTTTTTAGCGCTTTTCTGTTCTAATTTATCGTTAAAAATTTTTCTTTTTTATCATCATCAGATGATTCGTGTCGTTTTCAGTTCTAACTTATCGTTATCAGACCTTTTCGTGGTTTTCAGTTCGACTTCTTCATCTCTACCAGCCAAAACAAACAATTTTTGTGTCTACTTCTGTGCTTTTACCAACTTCGCTTCTTTCTTTTATTATTAGATGATACAAATTCAACGTGATTGTTAAACTTATAAAATGTTGAAAAAGAAAAACAGGAAATAAAAGTCCATGCGGGAAGAGTGTTAACGCACGGTATTTTCAAATTCACTTCTGGAATCTGATCAAAACAAAAATGGTAACAAATGTACGCTGAAGCGAAAACGAGAATTTTACAATGCAGATGAAGATAAAACTGGCATAGGGGCCCCCACGCTAAAATAGCCTAGCTAGAACACTGAAAATACCTATAACAAATATGTCAGTATTTAAAAAAAATAATATTTCGTAAGAAATAAATTTTTTGAAATAGTTTTCAATTCCTCGTTCCCATAAATAACTAACCGCGCAATTCATTATTATTGAAAAACTCCGTAGTTTTTTACAAGTGGAAAGCTCAATTTAGTGAATAAATTTCAGGTTTTAAGAAAATTTAAAGCAGTACAAAATGGGTTATAGCTGTCAAATCTAATACAAAATTTAACTACTGTAGGTTTTATGGACTTTGGCACAATCGTAAATACATTATTTAAATGTCTTTTTCCCACCTTCAGAATGAAGAGGAGCATACTCTGTGTGAAGAGGAACGAACAAAGTTTTTTTTACTGATTTTGGATAGCCACTGTTTTCGTGATATATTTTCTTTTGATATAACATAAAAAACAACTGAAATATTTATTACGTTTTGAACTACTGCAACAACTAAATAATTTTAATGATGGATGATTGAACATTTCTGCAGATAGCATTTAGCGTTCTTACCGAAAGGTTCAACTTAATGCGATCAAAATTTAACCTACAGATATTACGAGCCCAATCATATTCCAATTTGAGCACGAAGAAATAACTGTTAAATTGAGATAGTTCATAGTATAATTATTCTTCTTATTTTCGTGAAGATAAAGAAATAATGCGTACAAAGGGCGATGAATAAAAAAACACACAAGACATTCTTTTATAAGGATAGACAATGTTCGTTCTACATAGAAAATTGTGTGATCGTATCAAAAAGTGTTGGGCTTTTCCAATTTTCTAGACGGTAGCACTATCACCTTTAACTTTTTTTTGAACTAGAAGTGTATTCTCAAATCATACCTTAGGGTTTTAAGGTATGGGGAATTTCGTTCACAAACCGCGTTTGACGTCGCCCTCGCAAAAGAAATGTTGATCCTTTACAAGGACTAACATTAACCTCATTTTAACCCTACCATGTTATCTTCATCGTAAAACTTTTTGAATTATATATTTCTTATTAAATGATATGTTAAGGTTTTAGAGTACCGAAATTTCTGTTCATTTACAAGCAGAGAGCGGCTTGCCCAAATTCCCAAACACTTCCTAAAGCAACAAGGGAGCTGCACTGGGCGTTGATGCACCGCTTTTTGTCATTAAATCGAAAGTTGAACAAATATTGATTATAAAAGTTTATCAAAGTACTCATAGCTCTCTAAATTGTTCGGTAATAAACATACCAAACCCCATGTTAGGTGTTTATCTTTTTTTTTAATCCTTGATAGCATTCTTCTGCGCATTGGTAACCAGAAATTACTTGTAAACAAGTAATTAGCCTCGGTTTATGATCGCATTTTTCGTTAACGCTCACTTTTTTAATTCAGGTAATTCTGTTCTCATTTATGGTTTGTAATAGCCTTAAACACTAACAAATGATTTTATGCTCACAATAAATTTTTCGATATAAGAACATAACCTACATAAGTTAAAGTTGAACTCATTAGAGTACAATAGCTTTTATTTTATGTTTCTGAAATACAGTTTAAAATATTATTACGTCGCGAGACGGTCATCGAATGACCTATTAGACTATATAACCTTATTCAGGTGACTTTTTATATATGAATTATATTACTACCAAAAAGGTTATTGGAGTCACCTATTAATATTTCTTTTAAATTACGGTTTTTATAAATACAAATACCAAAAATTAAATCTCATTTTGATAATTCCGTCTAAAATATATACAGCCACTCTTAATTCTTTATATTTACAAATATCAAAACACCACCTCATTTTGGTAATGAAGTAAATAAATATTAAAGTATGGTAGCACTATTAACTTAACCAGTTGGCTCCATTTTGCATTATAAGATAATTTTTAACTCAAAATCCGGAAAATTAAAGACAAAATATTTAATCCAAATTCTTTTGTTTTTAGCATGAAATATATAAATTATATCATAGAACAAGCATAAACATAATATTAAAAAAAAAAAATCTTTAAGCTTTAGCAAGCAAAAATTTTATTTTTATACTATAGAAACCTGTTGGCCATTCTCTGAAAGTTTCAAGTCTCGAGGTATTACAGTTTAGAAATGAGAGCATTTTAAAATACTTTTTTTTGAAATTCTAACTCTAACCCAATCGGATAACATTCTGAAATTTGCTGTATAAACGTCAAAATTGATCCCCAGTCCTAGTTTACATTATTTTCGTCAGTACCAGACCCCCAAAAATTTACAAAGGAAGCCTAATTTTAAATAAGCCATAAACTTGAGAAAATTTAGGGTAATTTCATTTAAACAACATACATTCTGCTAAATTTTAATCACTTTCAGTTCCAAAATGAAAAATCAACAGGAAGTTTCAACCCACAAATTTATAGACGTAAATATTAAGTTTTCTTGCCTGTTTTCTTGTTGGATATTAATATTACTTTTGATTGTCGACAGTTACATACCCTTATATATACAGTCTATTTACACCCTTATGTATACAGTTAATTTACACCCTTATGCATACAGTTTATTTACACCCTTACGTATAATTATGTTTTAAAATAATTTTCCGAAATTTTTTCGAAAATATTTTAATTATGGAACCTGCAAAATACAAATGGTAAGAGGGCCATTTAAGTAGAAAAATTCCTCTAACTTCAGATAATTAAAAAAAAAAAAAATTTCAAACAAAAAAACAGTGTTATTCTCAAGGCATTAAATTCCCATATTTAACCAAAAATTACATAAATAATTGCATGGTTAGAAAAATATCTTAATAAATATCTAATATAAGGAAAATACAGTGCCTTGGTATACCTTAGATATATGCATGTATGTAGTTTATCTCTCCATTGTCACTACAGCATTATTTTCTGAGCAGTTTAAATTGCATCAAGATCTTTTGCAACGTCAAGTTAAACAAATCTAGTTCCATTAGCATGGTGACATAAATTATTCATCATCGCGTATGCTTTCTCATCTGCTGTAAATAAATATGACACTTCGCATGTAAAATTTTTATTGCTTCTTCAACAATAACATCTGGTGGTAACGCACCAGTGGATTCCACTGAAACTAAAGGTAAGTATAAAATAATATAAACTTCATACTAATTACTTAATACTGATTATTCTAAGAGACGTCAGGTTTTTCTGACACAAAAAAGAAAAACGTTTTTTTGAAATACATGTAACGAAATGACTTTGCAGGGCAGGGACTACCCTACATATCTTACTATTTGCATCTTTTACATTTTGCTAGTTTATTTAATTTTTTGTTTAATAAATTTAGGCAAGGAATATATATAATCCAAAGCTGATTATCATTTATATTTAATTCCTTTGAATCGATAATAGCTATTAACGTAATAGCTATTTGATGTTTATTTTATGCATAGCGAAGTGAAAAATAGTTTCTCAAAGAATCAGATACCAGAGATTATTTCCCCAAGATCTTAGATCTAAATCTTTGAATGATGTGAAATAATTTTTGAATGAATTAATTTTTCCTAATAGTCAGTTAGGTGGTGAAGACGTAATTTTATGAGTTACGGTAATCCCGTACCCTAGTATCAGTTGCAAGAACCAGGCCATTTTATCTATTTATTGTCATATAGTTTTTATCTTCAAATACCATTTTTTGTGAGACCTATTAAAACTTTAAAAAGCCTTTTAACTGTTTTCATAGAAACAATAATCTAGTGAGAATTAAACACTCCGTGGTAAATAACAGCTAACCCTAAGGTAAGTTTAACATAAGTAAATTTTCATAATAACGAAGGTAACCAACAAAACTGTATTTTCAGAAGGGTCTAAATTCCATAAATAAACACAAGTGTATGTACCCATTTATTGATAACATCAAATTATTGAATTTTTTCGATAAAAATCTTTCGATATCTTATACACCTTTACGAAGTTTTATTCCAAAAGGGAAAGTATAGTAACAAATTGACTGCTGTAAAATGCATAAATGCCTTTAAAAAAATAAAAATTTTCAACATCATTGCATCAAACCTTCCTTATATATAGACTTAAAAATATGCATATTCTACAGATCCATATCTGCACCTTTATCAGTTATAAAGATTGACTATTACAACAGGAAACCCACTGCAATCTCCACACATCGACGCACATCGGAGTCCATGCTTATGGCAAATACATCAACCACTGCATTCTTTAGCATAATCACATCTAATCAATTTCAGTTTTCAAGCAAGTAAAACTGCCACAAACTTCAACATAGAGCACATCGCGAAAGAGAGGGCTCTGTATCCTATGGACAGGATTTTCTTCTTCCAGCAGCAAGAGACCGGCAAGGCGCAGTTCAAGCTAAAGGATATATGGATTTCTGCCTAGCCCCGTAGTCTTGGCAATTGTGCGTGCACCAACAACCACGCCGATCGAACACAGGCTAAAAATAACGTTATGCACTTCTTGGGAGTCTTTGCCACTGATGAACTTCCAGACCTGAGAATGATGTCGACGACACCAGTAATCATCAACTTCGACTCACATGGGCTGCTCAGCAGCCATTATGAATTACAATTAATAATAATCTTTAGATAAATTATTTGAATTATATAAATATTTATAATTTATATATTATATAATTATAATTATATATTATATTATATATAAATTTATATAACGAATTTGTTAAGATTGATAAAGGCAAGCCCTATCACAAATATGACAATTTTTGAAACAAAGGGTTTTTCATAACAGAAGATTAAAGGAAAAAGACATTGAGCTGGGAGAACAGTTAAAATTAAACAAGCAAAAGACTTGATATTTAAAAAATACTTACATATGAAATGATCTCGAATCTTTTCCATCTTAACATAGTTCTTTAATGTCTATAAAAATAATTCCAACTAAATAAAAAAAAATTCAATTTTTAGGGACAAAACTGAAATTGGAAAGTATTAATTAATTAACGGAAAGTTTCTGATAGAATGACTAAACACAATTAGACAATCCGAGCAAGTTTCCCTCACCTCATTTCTGAATATCTCTCTAGAACCTGTATCCTTTCTTGCATTTACCACAGTAGCTTTTGATACGTCTAAAGTAACAACATTTGTTTATCAATTTCTAAGAAATTTTAACAAGGAAAAACTTTCAAAAAAGATCGAAATTTAGGCATGTCCATGATTCCTGAGAAAGGCCTATCAATCGGAAAAAACACAAAACTCTATTTTAGTTTGCTAGACTTTGAACTTATAATTATACTAAGCTTTAAAAAATAGTAGACTTTAAATCTAGAACTCTATAAATGGTAATTTTATAGCTTCATTCAAAGACAGTCTTGGTTAATCCTTTCATTCTGCCCTAATTAATATTTAAATTTGCAAAACTTCAGCATTATTGGAACATACTTTCATGAGTTGGGCATAACCTAAAAAATAAACATTTTTCAAAAGATTGTGAAAAAAGTTCAAGAAATGCACTCTGTGGCCTTTTGTAAAAATGTAAGAATGAGAAAATTTTAAAAGCATTATCATCAGGAAAGAAATTACCATATTTAGACACAACAACAAAAAATTAAAGTTTTTGAAAGACTATTATAAAAATCAAAGATGCCATTTAACTTGGTAAACAATCAATAAAAAATAACAGATGTCCAAAATTTTTTTAAAATTTTTCTAGGAAAAGAAAGATCTTATTTCTACTCAGGACAAGTTATCAAAATAAGACTCTTATAGTTCGCACTGACTTCACAAAAAAAAAAAAAAAAAAAAAACAAACAATTTCAAGACAAAATTCTACATCATATTTAGGTCTAAAATGACCATATTTGTGATATCAAACCAAAATCAAAATTGCGTATGCACAAATACAAAAATATTTTACATCAAGCGTAATTGATAAAGAAAAAATCTTGATCACTCACCATTTTCATTTACTATTTTGATTACACCTTTTGTAAAACATTTCATCAACGCTTTAGCCTGATCCCCAATTATAGGACGGAGAAGGGTAATTTCAGGTAACAATCTATAAGAAGCAGTAGCAACAGGGCTAAATTTTGCATGGTCTTTGCCAACCCCCTTTACACAATGCATTCGCAAGTCTATTTCCTGACCAGGGCGCAATTTTGCTAGCAAGATGTCATCAAACACTGGGCGTATACCAGTAGTACCAAACTAAAGTAACATAACTTCGACTATTTTTACTGCTGATTAAAATTATAAAATATATTATAGACCAGAGTAGTTATGGTTATCCTGAAAACTTAACTGCTAAGTAGGTTATATGTGTAGAAACATATTCGAAATTTGAAGACTAAAATTGGGGCTTTGGGAGCCTTTTTGCCTAAATCGAGCCTGTATTTAAATACATGTGGGTATTTGTTGGAAAGAAAGCTTAATCATTTTCTTATTTAAAATACGCATCTTCAAATCCAACGAAAAAAACATAAAAGTCATTTAGTTGATTTTTTTTGCAAAATAAATTAAAACTGTTTAACATATTTCATCAATAAAAAATTCCAAATTTTGTTTTTGTTTTACATTCATCATCAAAGTCATACTTAAAACTTTAATCGAAAAATTCTTTTTCTTAACAGGGCTTGTATAAATTGGTACATTAAAGTCTATTTCAAACAGCAGCAACATGCAAGATGATTTTAACTATTTTTCTTAAGATTTAAAAAAATGATCTGCACACAAAAACTATTTTTTTGGCAGTAACATCAAAAGATGTGGTAATATAGATTTGGTTGGTGGCAAATATTTTATAAACGAGTTTGCTTGTATACCCTTTCAGAAAAGAGCTTCTTTTTTAAAAAGCAATTATTATTAGTGAATTTTATTGTTTGGTTTATTTGATGCCAGAAATGAGTTTGCAAATTTTGTAATTTCTTCACATAACTTAAATGAAGGGATTCTTATTTGATGGATGATTAAGAAATAATTAATTAATTAAAATTACGGTGCTAAAAAACAAAAAAATATCAAAACAGATAACGAACTGGCATATTTGATAAAAATTAAAAGCGCATACTGATAACTACACGGGACAGATATTTAACTTTCAAAATAAAACTATCACAAAATACCAGGTATATCAGGCATTTATATCAGGCTGAGCACCAAAAAACTAGTATCAATTGATTCTTTCTTATATAAACACCATTGTTTCCTTTTGTTGGCAAATAATTTTGCTCAATCTTTTCCATCAGGAATAACTAATTTCTCAAATTGCGTAGTTTTGAATAGAGAATGAATGCTGTAAGTGTAGTGTAGGAAAGCTAATCTAAGAAAATTTAAATTATTTTTCATTTTTTTTTACTTTGAATGCTGGAATGGAAAATCTTAAGTTAAATTTACCATAAAAAAAATCAGCCTGTAAATAAACACTACCTTTTCACCTTGGTTCCCAATTGGTATCCATTTCATATGTTTAGTCGTTACTGAAAATAAAAAAATATATTTTTGAGAAACTCAATGGCAGTTAATCAGATTTACTCTTAAAAAATTCCAAAGTATTAAAACTGACAATAATATTTGAAATTAAAAATAATATTAGAAAACAGAAATAATTCTTAAAAAGTTCACGGAAAATAATACCTGAATTGAATATGATAATAAAGTTATTTAAAATACTTGCTATTTTAGCATGAAAAGCAGTTAAAAAAATAAGTGCATAAAAGCATAATTTTTTCTTGTGTGTGCTTAATGACAGATTGGTATTTTGCCATACGATTTAACAGTGAGAGTCCACATTTATTGTAGGCCACCTTATATGTTAAAATAAAATAGCAAATTATGGAAATAACTTTTTGATTTTATTCATGGCAGTAGCATCTGACAAGATGCATAGATAAATTTAACACACTTGACTTGGATTTTTAAATGGCACAGACTGCAAATTATGGCAGCATTGTTAGTATATCATTGGTATAACAATATACTTTCACAGACTTACATAAACTTTTATATGTTTATTATTGTTGATTCAAATTAAAAAAAAAAATAATAATAATGAAGATTTACCTTTATTGTCTAGGTACAGCACATCTGGGTCTGTTGCATCATCTGGGGCTTTAGGATTTTTAGTACACTTTATTTTCAGTTCAAAAACAAGGTGGACATTTTCATCAGTTGCTAGCTGTTCATCATCTTAAAATATAAAATATAAATCTAAAAATATAATGTTATTCAAATTGCTAACATAGCAAGCTAAATTTTTCTGGTTGACCAAGATATTCACATGATTTCGCATGAATAGTTAACTTCCTAGAAAATTTTAAAACAATCCATATATATATATATATATATATATGTAATATTGTAGGCTACACGATAGAAGATCACCCGGTGGTAGAGTTGTAAGACGTGGCCGAGGCCACAAAATAATTGAACCACCGTCGAACATATTGAGATTGAAAACATTGATGATCCAAAAATTCCTTTCTTTGAAGTAGGACTAAGAGTGAGAATGAAAGAAAATCCTACTCCTCTTGATTTTGTTGAACTATATTTGACACTTGAAATTACTGAGCTTTGGTATTTGAAACAAATCACTTTGCTGAAAGATTTTCAGCTTTAGTTACAATAACTCCAGCATTACCGCACAATCAAATTGCTGATGATACAATATCCCATCTTACCAGCAGACACTTCCCGCTAAACAAGGTAACTGCCCCAGATGCAAGTGATAAAAGGTCAACAAAAAGATGTCGAGTATGCTATGTAAGAAAGAAACTACCCGATAATGGTCAACCGCTGAAAACCGCATAAGTCAATCTCAACCATGGCTTCACCCAGAAGCTTGTTTTGAGGCATAATAAATACAGATAAATACAAAGGAGTCTTTTTTGCTAAGAGTCCAAAAACATATTTTAACCAAAGAATTTTCTTGGATAGTTTATTCTCCAGTATTAATAGAAGCTTACTATTGGCTTGTATCTTTTTTTCAACATTCAAAATATAACTTTTAAACCAGACAAAACAATACCATGAAGTTGTTAAAGCATCAAACCCAAGTTTCTGGAGTTTGATGTTAACTTTCATGATCCAACCAGTATTACAATGCAATTGTCTCTTAAACAGCCTATTAGGGGAAGGAATTGCCAATAGGAAGTTGAGGAAGGGCATTTTGGGGCAGTACCTTAGGACATCATGCTATTTTTAACCATTGGGTCATCGGCATTTAGATTATGTTTTGTTATATCTCCCTTACAAAATCATTTTGTATAAATAAACTTTTAGCATGAGCTAAATTTCTCATTTTATGTTTATAAATATAAATAATATCACTTTTATCATAAACAAATAAATTCATCTCACGAACAAACCCTGTTCTCACTTGAAAAACTTTCCCACCAATAAATTTTATGCAGTTCGAATTACAGTTAATGAAAAATTTCAAAGAATGCCTGAAATCCTATACCTGTAAGCTTTTGTTCCTCATCAAGTGGAGGTAGTGGAAATATAAATTCCCGAGGCTCTGCATAAATTGGGATTAAACCAAGTCTGTGAGCAAGTACCTGTAAGAAATATATATATTTAATCTCTCAGATGTAGAGAAGAGGTATAAAGATACAAAAATGATATTTCAAAAAAATGGGCTAGCATTTCTATCCTTATATTATATTTTAACTCAACTCTCGGTGAAACAGACAAACTTTATTCAAGTTAGGGAGGAAGAAGATTCTATTAGGTTTGACAGTTCACTATATAAATGAAAAGTTTCTAACAAACATTGAAAAAGCTAAAAACATTCAAAATAATATCATTTTTTCTCAATTCGTTTCGGAGATGTGCTAACACAATGAACAAAATATATGAAAAATCTTTTTTTAATAGATACCTCAAATAAGACCATGTTTATTATTAATAACAGTTTCATTTTTAAATTCAATAATTACCTCATCCTGAACAATTGACGTGTTGTTAAATATAAAAACTTTCTCAACGGCCATAGTAGGTACCTAAAAAAAAACATCAAAAATGATTATACATTGTTATTTGAATATTGGTCAAAGATTCATTGAAAGCTTAAATAGTAATATCAGATTTCAAATTTTTATTCATCAATAAACAAAAGTATATTGTCAATAAAGATGTTCATTATTATGCAGGTTTAGTTTACCATACGAACAGATGAAGCCCACCCTAGCCTTGATTGGCAATAACCTAGAGATGGTGTCTTAATGAAAGCATCTGTTTGTGGTTAGCTTCCAGTGGTTATTCTAGGAAAATAATTTGGACATAGTCATCCAAATTGATTTTTAGACTTTCACAGCTGTCTGGGGCAAGTTGTAAGTTAGTGTTGAAGGAAAATTCAAGACAGACAGTATTGAAAAACAGAAAACTATTTTTTGCTTGTCCAACAGCGAGTGGAAATTGACCATAAATTTTATATGAATTTTCTTATTTTTAATAAATATTTCATAAAATTTTTTTAAAGCAAAATATATAGGATGATCAGCATATCAAAGAAACTTATCTATAATCAAAAATTTGTATAGAAACAAAATTTATCAACAAAATTTTTTTTTAATTATGGGGTTAATTTTTTAAAATAAATCACCTCGACTCGAAGACTCGAAGCCAGTACTAGTCCAGAAACTAAAGAGCAGATAAAAAACTTTGTTAAAAGTTTTTTTTAAAAATTGTGAATGATTTTTAAAACCAGAAAAAAATGTACTAAATCAAATTGAAATAAAACTAAAATAATCCAAATCTTTTTAAAGCAGGTTTTTTGACAACCACTTAAACAGAAGTAGTTAAGAAATTAACAGTGGCTAAAAACAAATTTAAACATATCAAATAAATTTATTATATTTTAATATTATTTCATTATAAAGCAAAGCTTTAAGCACCATTTTTGCTTACAAAAACCACTTTGTTTATAGTTTATATATGTGATTTCTGAACAACTGGTGCTAAAAATCTTACTTTTGAAGTGCTATGAAACAAAAGAATATTGTTTAATGAGTCAAAAAGCTTATTCGTTGTGTATTTTTAAACATATAAGTTTAAATGAAAAAAAAAAAAGAAAGTTTTATAGAGAATGTAGAATATAATAGAAATGGAAGAAATTTTTATTTTTAAATTTATTTCCTGTTACAAAACATGAAAAAGGCCTAGAATAGTCCTAAGCTTCAGGAAGGGCATCTGACAGTAAAAACTTTGCTAAATTAAAACCTATGGTGACAGACGATAAACTTCATAATTGTGTTAACGGGACCAAAAATGTTGAGCATGAAGGCTACCTCTAAATATGGAGCAGATCAGATCATATCCAGCGACTACATCAAACAGAAACATTAAGTGATTCAACAAAATTTAGAGGCAGATCAGGTTAGGTGTGAATGTTAGAATGTGTGGATGTTAGAAAGTAGGTCTGTAAATGAACACTGTGTCCAGGAAGTTAAGTAAAACCAGTATAAGTTATTTTGGATAGTAAATGAGAAAAATAAAGGAGGACTTTTTAATGTGAGCAAAGTTTGTGATAAAACAACAGTAATTAAAACTATGGTGTAATGTAGTATTGTTAACTTTTTTCAGTTCATACAACATATGTCAGATGATAATAAAAAGACAGGTTCTATGACAACATAAATATTGCAAACACATTTGGAGAAAAGGAGATTACAGTAATTGGTGGAGACTTAAATAGATATGTTAAGTAAGTATTTATTCTGGCTTTGACAAGGATACAATTTAATAAACAAAAATAAAACAAAAAACAAAAATATATACATCAATTTTTAAGGCAAGGATAGGCACAAAAATTGTCTGTTATGAAAATATTTCAATTGTGATCCCTCGATACAATACACACAAGAAAAAAAAAAAAAAAAAAAAAAAAAAAAAAAGTAGTTAATTTATGTAGACATTTGGCCTGCAAAGCTTAACAAGTGAGCTCAGAAATAAATCTTTAATTTTATTCTTAAAAGTGCTGTAGTTTTTATGGTTCTTAACATTAATAGGTAATGAGTTCCAAATCAAGGGACATTTCCATGACAGACCATTTTTGCCCAAATTTGTTCTAAGTAGAGGAGCATACAATTTAAAATTTCTATTTTGCAATGGAATTAAAGGAATGTCAGATAGTTTAAATATTTCATACACGTGATTAAATTTAGGGTTGATGCAGAATTTAAAAGAATGAGCAGCTATGCATTGATTAACTCTCATTTTGACAGGAAGCCAATTAATTTCTTTGAACTGATGAGTGTCAATACAAAATCAGATACACTTATTTTAGTAGTTTTTAATTGGATTTGTATTGATTCGTTTAAACCTAAATACCACGCGGTACTGGCATAGGCAAAATGAGGTTGGATCAATGCGTTAAAAAAGATCTTTTTCTATATACAAATTTCAGCATGGAATTTTATTTAAAACATTCTGCGCCATCAATTGGTCGTTTAAAGTGAACTTACCTCTATAGTTGATAGCAAGAGCGCTCGCAGTTTTAACTCTAGTTTTGCTAGAATGCATTTAGTTACATCTTTAAACTTTATTTACAAATCAGAGTACACTGAACTGATATTGGTAAACCCTGAATAATTAGGAAAGTTAACAATTGACAAATTTTGATTAAATATTTCCTTGCTGTAGTTCTGCAAACTTATAAAATGTTTTAAGACTTAGTAGTCCTGATTTTTTTTCTGTAGGTCTTACGTGTATAGCAGATAATTTGATGATCAGAGAAAGCAATATCTAAAGTTCCACTTTGAATAATTTTGTCAGATGCATCAGATAAAATATGATTAAATAGTGAACTTGTGTTGCTAGTAATTCTTGTTTGACGTTTAAGTAAAGTGGCTGATTAAGACCAAAATTTGATAAGAATTCTCTGTACTTATTTAGAAGCGGGTTAGACGGAGATGAAGTTGTTCCTCTGTTAAGGATGTAAACATTATATTATTTATAAAGTAGATTTACATTGAGATCACCCAAAATAAAGAGGTCTTAATCATTGTAAACTATACTATTTAGAGTATCAGTCAAAATATCAAAAAAGTGGTTATCATTTGGCACCTATACACTTTGCCAACTGTATAACATTTTGTAAGAGGAAATAGAACATCCAAAAAAAAATACCCTCTGTTTCATTTATAAGTGTTACATCATTAAAACTTAGATCATCTCTGATATAACAAACAACACCACCTCCATTCCTATTTCTATCTTTAGGTAAAATTTGGAAATCTTCTATTTTTATATCTGAATCATGAATAGAGGTCAATTTTACTTTCAGTTATGCCCATTATTGCTGGAAGCAATTGTTTTGTTAAAAATCTTATTTCATTTTATTTGGGTAAAATGCTGTTGAAATTTAAGTATATAAAATGCAAAGCCTTTTGTCTAAAGGTTTGCCAATTTGTAAATAAATATTTAAATCTTTTCCTAACAAGATTTGTTGTGCAGGACCTGGATTAGATTCAACATCTCCTATAAAACAAATAAAATAAATCTGTGAAACAGATTGCCAAAGCAATAACACTGATGGCTTGAGCTGGATAGGAAATAGATTGCTATTTAACAGAATCAGAAAAAGTAAATATCCTATATTAAAAAATAAATGTAAAAGCTAAATTTAAAATACAAGTACCTAAGGACAAAAATATAAAAATATAATTAAAATAATTACAATTCTGCGTGAAAACAATTAAATCAACATGACGAACACCTTTTGAATGGCATTTAAGCAATTGATGTGTATTATTTCATTATCTTTATTGTGATTTTTTTTGTTATTTTATTTTTACTTGATGAGTTTAAAAATTAGACAAACAAATAGAGAATAGAAAACTTCTCTCTATTCTGATGCATTTCAAAAAGGAAGCAATAAAAATAAGTCAGCTGCGCATCCACATGGTCATTCACTTCAAAAAACCTAAGTGAAAAGAAGCTTTTTGACTAAATTCACTAACTATGATGTAGTTAAATGGTATTGCTTATAACAAAAGTAAAATGAATAAAAGAGCCAAAGCTTCATAAAGGTCTTGATTAGTTATATGAGTTAAATTTGATTAAAAACAAAATAGCTAAAAAACATTCCAAACTGCTTAGTTTGTGCTGCAGACATTGTTGCTTGATATCAGAAACCAGGGGGAATGGTTTGAAACAACTTAAAGTCATATTTGTTTCAACATGACTGTGCATTGTAACTTTTTTCTGCTAACATACTGAATTACGTTGAGTGCTTTACTCTTTTAAAATATTTAACTAATAATCATGCTTTTTTTTTAAACTACCAATAACTTTGGAGATGTTTATCTTTTGGGGGATTCCAGTATTTACAACAATCTAAGTTTGTTGCAGTAGGCTATTGAGAAAATTTGAAAAGGCTATTATAAGCTACAGACAGGCGTTGTGGTTAGACAGAAAAAAGCGCAGTTGGGAGAGAAGAGAAAGCTTTGGAAGAGATGTAAAACAGAAAAGCAAGTTTATATGGAGACTCAGACAAAAGGAAGAAAAGCAAATTTTTTGCATATTTGAAGAATAGTTACGCTCAAAATTTTTATAGCTTTCAGGAAGGACAATGTGGATAATGGGAGTGTATTTTGTAATACAAATAATGCTTTGATCTTGGTGGTCAGTGAAGAAGATAAGAAATCAGCCTGGAAAAGTCATTATGAAAGCCTGTTAAACACAGATAAGTGTAACAGGAATAATTTATCACCAGTAGATACAGTAGTTTTATGCCAAATTATAGATCTACAGACACATCTTTATTTTAACTAAACAAAAAGTATCAGACTAAAAAGAAAAATTTAAACTTTGCATTTGTAGACCTGGAAAAACATCTCATAAAGTACCCAAAGATGTAGTAACCTTTTGACTCCTTTTGGAGTCAAAAGGTTATGCTAACTTTGGCTAAACAAAAGCAGTGGTTAATGATTGCAACGTAAAGAAAGTTAGAGGAAAAAGGTAAATTCCTTTTATAAGTTTATTATATTCTGTGTACCTTTGCAAGTATTGAGTGCATAAGTGATGTAGTAACCTTACATGCAAATCAACAGTAGACCAAGAGTTAAAGTGCAGAACTTGCTTAGAAAAAGTTATAGCAGTATATTGTAAAGAAAAGCTTTAGATTTTGTGGAAATTTTTTTTTAACTAGGTGACAGAATAGAAGCAAAGGGTGGTAAAGAAAATGTTACTGCTAGAATAATTTTTCAGCCAATAAGGGGCTGCCATTACTTTAAATCACGTTATTTTATAGTTTAATTAATTAATTAATTAACTCAAACATTAATGCCTTTTACCAAATTATAAGAATAAAATTTCAGAAATATTTAATAAGCAAAAATTTTACTGAGAAAAATAGACAGTGTTAGTTAAAAAAATAAAGCAAATAATCTCACGTTGTTGTGAAAACAGCACAAAAAATTGACTAAATCTGACTTGAAAATATTTGGCACCACAAGAGTTGTATGTTGGAATGGTCTGCTAAAAAGTCTAGTCAGTTATATAAAGTATATCCTTTGATGAAGCCATATTATTATTAACTAAATACATTATATTGCAACCTAACTGAAAAATAGATACCTCCGCAATGAGAATCCGCCTAAATGCGTTAGCAATAGAAGCATCAACACCAATCATGTCAAACTCCATTTCATTTTGGTTCAGTTTCACAATATCAATGCGAAAATTCTAAATAATAATAAAATAAAAAAAAATAAAGAAAATTCAAAGAATGCGATTGGCTTTTAATGCTACAAAACAAAGATATTATGATGAGGAAATAAATTTAGGCAGGTTTTAAAAAGAAATTTTTGTGGATAGTTATCAGAAAAATAGGTATTGCGAGTGAAAAAAAAAAAAAAAAATTGAAACGTAAGATTTTGAGTAGTTTGAGAATAACTATTGCAAACAACTGATTTTCAGTAAAAAGTTATTTTTGGGGCAATACCAAAAAGAAAATATTTTTAGAGTGATAAAGACAAAACATTTCACAAAAAGGTCAAAAAATGTCACCAAGTTTTGAAGTTTTAGAGAAAAAGGTTTTAAGGATACTTTGGTGGCAAACACCAGGTTTGAAATGAAAACAAAAGTTTTTGAGGAAAACGATAATCATTGCAATCCCATTTCTTTCTAAAAGAAATTTTTTTGTAAGAAATTGCTTGTCATGATGCCCTTCCGAATTTGAGTACCTTCATTTTTTCATTTTAAAAAATATTTTCTCATGACGACAATGAACTATTACAAATTTTTTTAGAAATAGGATTTTCAAAAATAAACTCAATATCTTCACCATTTCAGAATTATATTTCCCACAGCTCAGTGATGCCACTGAGCTAATATTCACTTTTACTTGAGCTTGCACATTCAACAAATTAGACAAATTAAATTAATTTAAATTTTTGCAAAATAAATACTTTTGAGCATCTGCAAAATTATAAGAAGATGAAATGAGTTTCGTCTTTTTTGTTGCTGTTGCATTCATTGAATTAGAGAAATTGCAAACGCTTATTCAATGAAAGTTAGAACAGTTTTCATATATTGATCACTTAGTTTATAAACTAGAAATAAATTTCCATTTTTTGTTTTTGTAGCTTCTTCCACTTAGGTCTTAATTAAGTGAGTAATCTGAAATCTTTTACACACCTTTTTAAATGTGTTGAAATTCCATGAATCATCATAACCAGGATAACTTCCAGGATAGGCTGAGCTGGAAGACTAAAAATAAAAATTAATACCAAAATATTTCATTTTCCAGCTATTATAAATGTATAACTTCTTTTTTGTTAGATTTACAGTTGAATTAAATCAGTGGCATCTCACACTGTAAACACACATTTAACCAATTGAAAAGAAATTTCTAATATTAAATAATCGCTAATCACAAGCATGACGTAACAACCAAAATATGAAATAAATAAAGGAATTGAAATTGGAATATACAGATATTTACATAAGACATAAAAACAGACAGTTTCTATATTTAAAGGAGTAATTATTTGTTTAGTAAAAAGTAAAATATGCAAAAAAAAAAAAAAAATATTAAACATTGTATATACTATATTTCTAAAGAAATTTATTTTATTTTTGTTAGGTAAAACATTAGCTATTCAATGAGGGTCATGAAACAGAAATATATTAGTGAAATGAAGGAGAGCAATTGCATCAAAATTGCAGGGTTGAAAATTAATTATTATGAGAGCTCTGCAACAAACTCTAGACAAAAATATCTTTCGTTAACCAGGCAAGCATATCTTAGGTCAGAACCAAAATTTGCAAAAATAAATACCTAAGTTAACATAATACCTGATTTTTGATAGCATTTATTGGATAACTTTTAATCTATTTAAAAGTTCATAAATGTAATCTTTGAACATTAGCGAATTACTAATTTCAAACCAAGATAACTAATAGTTTTAGTGGTGTTACAACCTGTTGCACGTTTTAGTGGTGTTATAACCTGATGCACGTTTTAGTGGTGTTATAACCTGTTGCACGTTTTAGTGGTGTTATAACCTGTTGCACGTTTTAGTGGTGTTATAACCTGTTGCACGTTTATTCTGAAATGCAGGCGCTTAGGCATTTTTTT
The DNA here is from genome assembly GCA_035046665.1 of Euphysa ruthae. Classification (NCBI taxonomy): domain Eukaryota; kingdom Metazoa; phylum Cnidaria; class Hydrozoa; order Anthoathecata; family Corymorphidae; genus Euphysa; species Euphysa ruthae. Next base: position 29,943 of record JAUZNK010049288.1, read on the forward strand.
TCATTATTCTTTGCTTTTCATTATTCTTTGTTAGTATGTTTAGATTTAAATATCAAATTTGAATTTTAAATTTGATTTAAAATTTATTTAAGGAAGTTTTATGAGCATGCAGCCATTTAATTATGCATGAGGCGTCTTGATTAATATACACTTTTAAGTGATTTGGTAAATAGTAAAACATCAGCAAAATGTAAAGTATTGGAATTTTTAATTGCAATGTTCATGTCATTGATGTAGATGACAAAAGTTCTTTTATAAGCCTTGAGGAACTTAATAAGAGAATTGATGCCAGATTCAATTTCATTAATATGTGTTGTATCTTCACAACACAACACCACGGGAGAGAGTCCGAGAATAACATTACACAAGGGAACCATTTTGTAATTATAAACTGAGTCTCTGTGTAGTGATATAAAATTGTTACTGTGTGTTTAAAAAAGAGAATAAAGTAGTGTGATTGTAATAAGTTGAATTTACCTGTGTTAATAAATATCAATTGGCGACGAGGATTAAACTGTGGCTTTTATGAATGGAAAGTTTTAATGTAGAGGTAGACGATTTCATAGAGTATTCTGAACGATTTGACAATTATTTAATAGCGAATTATTTAATAAAATAACTGATGAGGCACAAAGGCAGTGTTTCTATCGACCATAGGGGGACAAGCACATAAACTGTTACATAGTTTGTGTAAGAATGATACAAAAACAAAAACATATGCTACCTTAGTGAAAATGATGACGGAACACCTTAAACCAGTACCGAATTCTATTGCACAACGCTTTAGGTTTTACAAGAGGGATCGGAAATCAGGGGAATCGGTAAACGAATACATTGAGGAACTGAGAAAGTTGTCAGAACATTGTGAATTTGGCAACAACCTCAACGAATACTTAGGAGACAGATTTGTTTGCGGACTTAACAGTAAAAGTGTCCAACAGAAATCATTGACAATCAAAAATCTGAACTTAAAAATAGCACTAGAAACAGCCCAAACCTATGTGGCCGCTTACAGAGACGCCAAGACGATTAGGAGTTCTGACGGTGGAGTTGTGAGTGGGGGAGGACAAGGTATGGGGGCTCACAAAGTTGGAGTGAGTGATGGAGGCAGTACTGGAGGTGGTGGATACGGAGGGAGAAGTTGTTATCGGTGTGGTAAGATTGGACATTTTTCACCGTCTTGTCCATATCAGTCATATGAATGTCACAATTGTGGTAGAGTCGGTCATTTGAGGAAGAGTACAAAACAGGTAGTAGGAGAGTTGCTGAGGTGAAGAATTTCGCAGAAGGTAGTCAGCAGCGGGGCAATAGAGAAATTAGTGGTGGTGGTAGTAAGGGAAATGGGCTTGGATTTGAGTCAGATTTTTTAGAGTTGTACAAGTTGAGTCGAAGTTCTCGTGTTAGGAGTAAACCATTGATGTTGGATGTGGTTTTGAATGGGAAGAATGTGTGCATGGAGGTGGATACTGGGGCAGCGGTTTCAGTGCTGAGTTTATCCGCGTTTGAGAGAGTTTGTAAGGGTAAGGAGCAGTTGAAAAAGTCTGATTTAGTTTTGAAAACATATACAGGGGAGTTGGTCAGTCCAAAGAGGGTTGGTGAAGTAGACGTGGAATTTGAGGGCCAGCGTTGTACGTTACCAGTGACTGTGGTGGATGGGAATGTTCCTTTGTTGGTAGGCAGAGATTGGTTGAGCTGTTTGCGGGTGAATTGGAATGAGTTGTTTTCAAATTTTGAGAATGTTAATTGGTGTGAAAGTGTTGATCCAAGGGTTTCAGCGTTGATAGCAGAGTTTCTTGAAGTTTTTTGTGAAGGTTTGGGGTATTTGAAAGATTTTAAGTCCATATTCCTGCTAAAGAAGGGGCAGAACCTAAGTTTTTTAAGGCACGTCCAGTACCGTATGCGATGAGGAGTAGAGTTGGAGGGGAGTTGGACAGATTGGAGAAGCAGGGAGTGTGGAAGAGGGTAGAATTTTCGAAGTGGGCGACTGCGATAGTACGAGTGTTAAAAGACCCTACTGACCCTGCTGGACCAATACGTTTTTGTGGCGATTATGAGGTAACCGTGAATCAAGCATGTCCTGTCGACTCATGCCCGATACCTAACACTATCGACCAATTAGCGACGTTAGACACACACCAAGGTCTGTACCAGCCAGCACGTTTACAATTTGGGGTATATAATGCGACGGGAATATTTCAAAGAGAAATGGGCCGGAGATTGGGTCGAACCGCAATGCTCAATGTTCTTGTAGATGATATATTGATATCTGGAAAGACTGACGAAGAACATTTACGGAATATTAGAACAGCGTTGACAATAATACGTGATTCTGGACTTACATTGAGAGCATCGAAGTGTTCATTCATGCAGCCGGAAGTAACATACTGTGGGTATATCGTTAGTAAAAATGGGTGCAAGCCCACATCACAGATTGTAGAAGCCGTTAAAAATGCACCAAAGCCGACTAATGTGAGTGAAGTGAGATCCTTTCTAGGCATGGCCAATTATTATAATTCGTATATTACAAATATGGCGACTGTGACCGAGCCACTCCACAAATCATTACGCAAGGGAGTTGAGTGGAATTGGGACGTTGAATGTCAAGCTGCATTCGAAACTGTACAGAAGTTATTGTGCAAAGCTCCGATACTTTCGCATTTTGATCGAGAAAAAAAGATTATTGTGCATGTAGACGACGGCCCTTTTGGATTAGGGGTTGTGTTAAGTCATTTGATAAACGATAACATAGAAAAACCAGTATGCTTCGCATCTAGAACACTGACAATAGCAGAACGAAATTATTCACACATTGAGAATGAAGGACTTGCCTTAGTGTTTGCGGTGAAGAAATTTCATCACTATTTATATGGACATAAATTTAAAATGTTTACCGATCATAAAACTTTATTGGGACTATTTTCCTCATCTAAAGAATTGCCGTCTCGAGCAGCTGCTAGGGTTCTACGCTGGGCTTTGTTG